>PISX010003819.1:73803-131305 GCA_004024625.1 Mellivora capensis | reverse complement strand
GTCTGATAGCCATTTGTATGTCTTCATTGGAGAAGTGTCTGTTCATATCTTCTGCCCATTTTTTTATATGATTATCTGTTTTGCATGTGTTGAGTTTGAGAAGTTCTTTATAGATCTTGGATATCAACCTTTTGTCTGTACTGTCATTTGCAAATATCTTCTCCCATTCCGTGGGTTGCCTCTTTGTTTTGTTGACTGTTTCCTTTGCTGTGCAGAAGCTTTTGATCTTGATGAAGTCCCAAAGTTCATTTTTGCTTTTGTTTCCTTTGCCTTTGGAGACATATCTTGAAAGAAGCTGCTGTGGCTGATATCAAAGAGGTTACTGCCTATGTTCTCCTCTAGGATTCTGATGGATTCCTGTCTCACGTTGAGGTCCTTTATCCATTTCGAGTTTATCTTTGTGTACGGTGTAAGGGAATGGTCGAGTTTCATTCTTCTACATATAGCTGCCCAATTTTTAATACATACTCAGAGGAGTAGTAAATCCTGTTCCTCTCAGGCATCACTCCACATAGAGAGGGTCATTCATACCCTAATGGAGACAGCTGATTGATTAACATATTGATTGGATTTAGAAGTTTGCCTTCTCTGAAATTCGAAGCTGATTGAATTCTCAAATTGGTATGGCAGTTGCACCTAACCAGTTCAGAATTTTCTTATGTTGAGGATATTCACAAAACAAATTTAAGCACTTTTCATTGAAAGATGAGAGGAAAGAATGGAACAGAATTATAAACTACACGTTAAGAGAAAGGTGTTCAGAAATTATTTGCCATTCTTATTTCTCTAAGTAGGAAGCAGGAGAAAGTCATGAATTATAAAGGCCAAATATAATTCATCAGGAATTTATTAAAAATTCCTAGTCATGTGGGAGATTGTGTCCAAATTCAAATAATAAACCAGATGAAGTTTGGAAAGTCGCAGGACAAAAATAAATCAGAGCAGGTAGTTTGGGAATTATTTGTTGTCCTCTTTGAATTAACTGAAAACAAAGGACTGAGCCACATCAAACTGATCTTTTTCCTCCTTACTCTCCAGCCCAGCAAATGGCAGGAGCCCAGTAGGAACCCGGACTTGCGCTGGGTTGACAGTAACAGCTTCTTGAATGGTTGGGTCCATGGACAAAGATTTGCTTCCTGATTGGTTAGATGAAATCGACTGGCAGGTGGCAGGGACTAACAAGACAGCTATGTTTAAATTGATGGCTAGCTAAATGAAAGATTTGACCTCTATCACTCATTTTTTTAATCAATTTTTTTTTAAAGATTATACTTACTTATTCATGAGAGAGAGAAAGAGATGCAGAGGCAGAAGGAGAAGCAGGGGGCCCGACGTGGGGCTCTATGTCAGGACCCAGGGATCACCCTGGGATCACCACCCCAGTGGAAGGCAGACACTTAACCCACTGAGCCACACAAGCGCCCTACCACTCAGTTTTTAACCTAAATAAAGCAGCTTATGCTATTCCCTCAGGCTTTATCATAAGAGAAAGAATTATAAAGCTTTAGGGATGGTAATATCTTAGTCTATAAAGTCCAATAATTAAAAATTAAATATGATATACTGAGATTCTAAGGTGGAAAATTATTTGAATAGTCAAATAGGAATGGGCATGTAGAATCCTCCAAATGAGTATGGCAAGTGCTGGTGATCATTTACTCTGCGGTCTCTGACTTCTTGCAAAGACTTTGAAAGAGCAGGTTTTCTACTTTCAATATACCTGTCATTTATAACCGGAGAGGATATAGACATATAAATATAATTCAAGGCAGGATGTTATAATATGCCCATTAGAGTTTTACAGTGCTGTGGGAACAGGAGGTTAGGTGAGACAGACTTTCATTATTAAGGGTTGATTTTCTGATTGTTTATAGCTTAATTACCTGCTTTTTGATCACCGCAGTTTTAGAACCTACATAACGGGGTGGTTGAAAAGGAATCAAGTTTTTTTGTTTTGTTTTGTTTTGTTTTATTTGCCTATTGAGTCTAAAAGGAAGGTTAGCTGGTAGAACTTAGGGCAGGAAATAGAAACTAAGTTTTTTGTTTGTACTTTTATAATTACTCCTATCTTCACTATAGGAAAAAATTCCCCTACTTCTGTTCTGTTTTTAAGACATTTTTCTCTTAATTATGAAATATTTCAAACATAGACATATAATCTATATATATATAATGGATTTCCAGGTAATCATCACCGAAATTAATCAAATATTAGCTTTTTCCTGTATTTGCTCCAGATTTCTCTGTCCCTCTTTAAGGAATAAAAACTAAACATAAATCAAATTCCACTTTCATCCTTTAACCCACATTATCCAGAATTATTCTTACATTATTATATATCTTGTAATAATTATTCTGAAGTGGGTGCCAATCTTTTTGTTTGAAAAACAATAATAGATGTGTGTACATATTAGACGTATCCTCTGGCAGTTTGCTTTTTTTCATTCAACAGCATGTTTGGGAGACTTGATACATTCACACTTCATTAATTGGGTTTAATTGCTGCATAATATTCTATAATATACATAAGGCACACTGATGTACAATTAGGTGTTATCTAGCAATTTGCTATTCTGCAATGTATGTGTGATCAAACTAGCAGTTGTCTCCTTTTAGATGAGTCTAAGAATTCATAGTGTTCAGATAGAGAAATGGAATCACCACACTGCATGGCATGGCCGCAGAATTTAGATTTGAACTGCGTGGCAATAGGGAGCTGCTGCAGGTTCTGAGCAAGGGAATGACGAGGATAATAACACTTAGGAAATAATAAAACGGCAGGCACTTCACTTTTGATATTATATGGAAACACTAGAAGCAGGGAGAACCCAAAGGATCTGTGGGAACACTTCTGTTGGGGCCAGACTATATTAGGATCAGTCCTCCCCTGAGATTGAATAATCCAGGTGTGAGGTGATGGGCTCCTTGGCTAAGATAGTATAGCAGATTTTTTATTGATCAAAATATTAATTGTGTACAATCATGACCACTGATGTCAAGCTTGGCCCCATGATTTGCAGTGACCCCAATTTAATGAATATCATGTATCTATTCCTACTGAACTCAGAAGAAGCCATGTGGCCTTTGGCCAATGAAATCTGAGTGGAAGGATACATGCTACTTCCAAGCAGAAGCTTTAAGAGCCACTGGGAGGTTCCGCTATCTTCATGTCCTTCCACCATGAATTCCTCAGAGGAGCTGCTTTTTTAATGTATCTAGGTCTGTCGAAGTAACTCTCAAAAGTAGCTGTACAATTTGCATTTTCCTGGTTACAGATAGGTGCTCAACATTAAAAAAATTTTTTTCTTCTATTTTTCTTCTTTGTGAGCTTTTTTGTATGCGTTGTCTGTTTTCTGTCTTCTTTTTTTTTCTTATTGATTTGGTAGTTTTCATATCTTTTTTAGGGCACCTGGGTGGCTCAGTGGGTAAAGCGTCTGCCTTCGGCTCAGGTCATGATCTCAGGGTCCTGGGATCCAGCCCCGCGGGCTCTCTGCTCAGCGGGGAGCCTGCTTCCCCGCCGCCGCCCCCCCCACCCCGCCCCCACTTGCCTCTCTGCCTACTTGTGATCTTTCTGTCAAATAAGTAAATAAAATCTGAAAAACAAACAAAGGACAATGATTTTTAGAGTCTTTTGTGGAAAGTTTTAAATATTTTGATGGAGCAAAATTTCTTAATCACATTTATGTATCCAGCTTAAAAGTTCTTTCCCTAATCTGATGTAATTTGAAAAACCCTCTGTATTTAGTTCTAAAAGTTTTTCTGTTCACATTTAAGTGTTTAACCCACCTGGAATTTATTTTTGTGTAGGAGTGGTAAAATAATTTACATAGGTGAAATAATTTAAATCTTTCAAAAGTCCTTCAAAACCTGTATGCATTACATTCTTCATTCTCAGTGAGCTTTAAGAAATACTGCAACACGTAAAAGGTACCTGTACTTTAATGCAAGATGGTCAGTTACTTGTACTTGATGCATCATCTTTATTTAAATATGTATTCTTTTCTCCTGAAGTACTTTATTTATGAAGTAGTACTGCCTTCAGAGCTTTTCAAATGAAAATGACCCTTGCGTAGTCCTGATGTGAAGGACGCAGCAGTAGTAGGCTTAGAAGAACGTTCGTGACATTATTTTTCTAAAGCGGGCGATACCGTGTCCACGTCTGCCGGTGCTGAAACAGCACGCTGTGCCCCGAGGCGGCAACTGCCGTCTGAAGCCGAAGAACCTCGTCTGGGGTCCGGTGCTTCCCGGTAGGGAGACCGCGCTGGCAGGCACAGCGCTTCCCAGCAGAGCTGGAAACGGGCTTCATCAAACGGCGTTTTTCTGGGCGAGTGTTGCGTCCAGAGAGGGGCGCTGTCCGAGGTGGCGGCGGGATGACAGTGGCCGTGGGAGCTTCTCTGAGGTTTTGCCGGTTGGCGGTGGGTCCTGCTTGCCTCATGCGCGAGGCGGTCGGGCTTGGCTCCCTTAGGGAGACGAGCTGGAAGACACAAGCTGTCCACGATTTGTTGGTTAAGGAGGTTCAAGCCAGTTCCTGGTTCTAAGGCCACGGAATGAGATGGGAAGCTCGGGTTTATTTATTGTTTGTTCGCGCGCTTACCTATTACCATGGCTACAGAACCGTCTGTCTTAGGGGTGTGATACCTCTTTGACTCTCGCGTGTGTAATTCGTGTTTAGAGTTGACGGCTCCAGAAGTGAGGTTATATGGTTTCTCTTCAGAGAAGCTTGAATTCAGATTTGGGAGTGGAAAACAGTGTATCTGGTTTGGTAGTAAATTTGCCTCCGCACAGCTTTGGCACTGCTTGAGACAGGGAAAAGAATCACGTACAAGTTCATCTACTGTTCCAGAATCTTGCACAGTGGCCGGTATCACATCTTGGGTGCCTCCGTTTTCTGCTCGAGAAGGAATAATATATTTAATTGAGCACCACACTGTCTTCACTACTTCCTCGCAATGGGATGTTGAGTAGTTTCCTTTTTGAATCCTGTTTTCTCATTTCTAAAATGGGAAGGAACACTTAAAATGGGTTTGTGAGACTTGAGATGAGTTAGTAGATATAAGAAACTTAGAACAATATAAGTCCGTGGCATCCAATGTTAATCTCTCTTGCTTAGGGAACATTTGGTGAGCACATAAAATTTCTTATTTGAAATAGACTTACTTTTCCATCCAGTTCAGTTAAATGAAGGTTAAAATGTATGATTAATATCTTTGCCTAACAGAAGTAATAAAAACAAAGGCTTTTCCTAATTGGCAACTCACAAACATGGATCCTTTATCAAAATTCGCTCCAAGACTTTTTAGTAAATATTATTATTACTTAGTATTAATATTAATATAATAATATTATTATTACTTAGTAATAATAATAAATATTATTATTTAGTAAATATTATTATTCTGTTCCATTACATTTCTATAATTTGTCTTTCATGTAAAATATATCTTATTGAGATTGTTTAGTTTCATAGGAATAGACAGCCTTCTTATGAACTTCTTTAAGAGAAAAATTTCCAGAAAGGCCAAATGAAAACAAGGTTAAATGCGTATAAAATATGTGCTAACTTTATGGGGGAGGTTTTGGTGAAGTCAGCATTTCTTCAACAATCACCAGAAGAGACTTACTTTCAGAAGCTAAAAAAACACAAGTGTGGAAAAATAAGACTAAGCACTAGTATAATATTCATTGCCGAGTGCTATTAAGCACTGTGTGTTATTTCATTTAATCCCCCAACAAACCCAGTGAGGCACGTCTCTTAGGTGCTGTTCTTGTTCTCATCTCATGGATGATATTGAGGCGCAGAGTGGCCGGGTGGCTCGTCACAATCGCATAAAAACAGATGGAGCTGGGACTGTTTGGCTTTGAAAACAGACTGTACTGTCTCTGGGGGGGAGAATGACCCATGTGTACCCATAAAGATAAAACACAGTTTTGAAATTACCAATATAGTTACAGCACTTTTTTTTTTTTTTTTAGATTTATTTAGACAGGAGCATGCATGGTGGAGGGAGGGGCTGTGGAAAAGGGAGAGAAACTCAAGCAGACTCCCTGCTGAGTCTGGAGCCCAACTCAGGGCTTGACCTCAAATCTCGAGATCATGACCTCGAGCTGAAAACAAGAGCCAGACGTTCAACTGCCTGAGCCTCCCAAGTGCCCCTACATCAGTCATTTTTATGTGGAGCTGGGAGCATTCTGATGTCCTCAACAACATTTAGAAACTTAGATTATAGGAATCTTTGAGCTCACTGAAATTTCATGCATTTTTACATAATTTACAGGTGCATGCATTTGTGTATCTGTAGTTGGGGTTGTGGAGGTGAAGAGAAATCATAGATCCATCAGATAGTCAAAAGGGTTAAGAAATCGCTGGCTCTGGTGTAAAGAGGGGAACTGTCTTCGGTGGAGTTTTCTCCAACTGACCGGGATGGGCAGATTTGAAAGTTCATTTAATTTATGTTTCTTTCCAGGACAGCAGATGAGTCTAGTGCTAATGGGTGCTTTTGTTCAAATGCCATTCTTCTCTGTCTCCTTTTCCCTTCCATTCGATGCTCTCTTGTCTGTAGTTCCTGCCCTCTGCCAGCTTAGGACCTGGCATCTTGGCTCAGTCTGCTAGAATTTTCTGTCTGCAGAGGTTCTGTTGTTAAGGTGAGAGGAGCTCTCTGGTATCCGCTTAACTTTCACCCTGTCAGGGACCGTTCTGAACACTCCAGGTGTGGCTCGGTGTCCCTGCTCTGTTTCCACAGCATTTGATGTCTTGGAGCACTTGGAGCTCTTAGCTGAAATGGCCCTCAGCCTGTCTGCAGCCTCCCACTAGAGCAGGCTAGACTCCCCGGCGCCCGGCCAAGATCTTGTTCTGTTTGCCTAAACATCGGTGCTTATCACCTTGATCGACAAGTGTCAGATACTCAGTGATTGTTAAATAAAAGAATATGATTTCTGTTCTCTTAGTCATTGAGGCTCAAAAATTTCCCATCATTTTAAGTTGGTCTCAATTTCAATATTGTATCAGTCACCACCTGATGCTTTTGCTTCTGACTCTTCTTTATACTTCTGCTCTAATTCTGACTTCCTTTACTTGATCCTAAACTATTTCAATAGCTACCTTCAGTTTCTTACTATCCAGGTCCATTTTACAGATAGCTCCCAGTGAGATGGTCCACTGCTCACAAGAAAAGTCTTGTCACATTGCTCAGCCTTTCATTGCATAAACAGTGAAATGAGATCCAATCACCTCCCATTGTTTTCAGACTCCTCTTCTCTTGCTACAACTGACTGTCATTCCCTTAACATTGCATTTATTTACTTTTTTTTTTTTTTTTCCAACTCTGGTGCCCTTTCTCATCTGTTTCTTCTTCCTTACATGTTTGTACTCCAACCCCATACTTTAAAACTTATTCCTTCCTTCAAGTTCAGCCTCAATTAATTCTTACTTGAAAACATCGTCATTTAGAATTCATATTTTCCTTTTCTGTATACCCATAATACTTTGTTCATCATTTTGTATGCCTTTCCTACTGGATTGTCAACTACTTCAGACTTGAAACCGGGTCATATTAAATATAACAAGAACATACATGAAAATTTAGCACAGTTTCTGCACATGCTCCCTCTGGACCTGGCGCTTTGCCTGGTCGGCATTCAATGAGTGTTTACTCATGTGAATTTAATTGATATCTGAGGTTTTGAAAATATTACAGTGCTACCTAGGGACCTCTCTTTCATACAAAATGCATACTTCTATGCATTGTCATATCTGTTTTGTCTTTTAAGATCTTTCAATTTCATGTTACTTTTCCACCTCAAAAATAATGAATGATTCATTTTGCTTGCAATTCCCGTTCTGGCCATATATCAGTTATCTACTAATACGAGCTGCATCTTGTACGTGTTGTGGAATTAATGCTGTGTTGATGCTTTCGGCTCTTGTAGCCCCTGAATTTCTATTTACTGGTCAGTATTCCTTTCAGATGCCTACTGACAGGGAGAAGGCTCCGTTGTACTGAGGGAGCAGAGACGCACAGAGAAAATGCTGGGACTCATTCTGTTCCCATCCAGCCATTCTCGCAGCAGGGTGGGTCTCATCTGCTTTAAGGAAATGCTGACCATCGGTTTCAAGCCCTTTCTAAAGACATGCTGAAGCATGTGTCTGGAAGGTTCTAAATAAATTCCACTTTCTCTTTATGGATTTATACGTACTTTGCATGTAGAAAGAACCAGAGAAGAAAGCCTCTGTAAAAGAGAAAATGGATGTTTTCTTAAATCCTTTCCACTCGATTTTACTCTGAGTTCACAAGTACAGCCCCAAACAGCCAAGCATACATGTGCTGGGCTCTTACTGTTCTTTGTAAGGGTGCTGTGTCTGCACTCACTTTACTTCACAGGGGATGCCCTCACCCCTTCAAGAGGCAGGAAGAAAAAATAAAACAAAGCAACTAATAATGTTGGGAATAGACGGTAAACTTAAAGGAAATTAGAATAATTTTGAAACTTTACTGAACATTGTTTTTCATGTTAACTCCCTGGGGAGGTGGGAGCAGTCGTGTTGATAGAGTGACCGCAGTGAAATAAAATATGAATGTTCTCCTGTTTACAGGAGAAATTGGTAGCACTCTCCGGAAAGCGTTTTAGGAATACAAATCAAGAAGCTTTAAACAGTTCATACTTTTTGATCTATTATTTCTCCTCCCAAGGGAATAGTGGAGAACTCAGAGGAACATTTATGTACATGGATTTTTAATTAAAGCATTGTTTGCAAATGTGAAACATAGAAATGACTAAGCATGCACAAATAGGAGCAAGTTAAATGAATAGTAACCAATAGAATGTTCAATAAGTAAAATGTGGTAATTTCAAAAAAGGTTTAATTCCATGGATATATGATCACAATAGAATCTTAAGTGAAGAACACAGCTCATAACATTCTTTATTAGCTTCTTTTCTTTATTCTTTCCTACCTCTAAGTGCAAGCTCAGTGTAGTAAGTCACATCACACATTGCAGCAAGTGAACCGGTACCCTATTCCCCCCATGACCCAGCTGATAGTCAAGAGAACAGTCAATATTAATTTTGTGAGTTTCCTTCACACCTTACTTCACACTTATGTAACCATAGACGTATTTATACGCATATACACAATATAATCTTAATGTTGTAAATCTGTGTTTTTTTTTCAGTATGCTTTCCAAACTACTGAATGAAATCCAAGTGACTTCTGAGAAATTGAATTAGGAAATAACTTTTATTCTCTGTTTTTTCTGTATTTTCTAAATACAACATTAAAAAAAAAAAAAAACTAATGAAAAATAGCGAGTGAAGCCGAACACTTTCAAATATGAGGACACGGAGGTAAATATTATGTAAACAACAAATATTATTTAATATTAAACAATAATTATGAAGAGATGCAGCCACCAAGGTCAGGTGTCTTTCCCCTCCGCATCTAGTATTGTCTGTCTCCGACTGAGCCCCCAGTCCCTGGTTCCCTGGGCTGCGTGTGCCTTCAGGGCTGTGCGGCCGAGGGCCGGCCAGCAAGCTGAGGACTGAATGGGCGCACCCACTGCCATCCACGAGAAGTAATTTAAATCCTTTTATATTAAAAGAAACAGAACAATTGAACTGAAGAACATGGCATTAGGTCATACCCCTCTCCCTTTGGGATATGCTTATTTTTTACCCTAGGTCAGTGGTTCTGAACCTTGGCTGTGCATTAGACTCATCTGGGACCTTTTAAAAATGTGATTCCCTGGACCCCATCTGCAGTGATTGTGACTTAATTGGACTGGAGTTGGGGCTGGGAATATAGCAAAAGATCCCCAGATGATGTTCATGTTCACACAGGACTGAGAACCCCTGTCCTGGGCCGAGGGAGTTGAGTGTACCAGGAAAGGTAACAAGAGTAACACATTATACAAACGATGATCTTGAGGTTTTGTAAGAGGTTCATTTAATATTTTTCACTTATTTGTTCATTCAAACAATTAGTCACGCCTTCAGAAGACTTAAATAGACACATAGGTGTTTACATGTGTTTTTGAAAAACAGTTGTTTCCTGGAATATTTGTACTAAGTAAACTGAACAGGCACACCATAGAAAGATGCAAACTCAGAATTCACATAGGACCATTTCTTAACATTGTTAACCAGAGGAGTCTAACCCTATACTTCTGGGCTCAAGCACTTTACATGCTCTCTTCTCGGTACCATCTCCTTTCCCATTGGACTCTTTCCTGCACTTTTTTAAGGCAACTCATGTCTTTGTATTTCTCACAGTGGCTAGCACAGACCTTGCACATAGTAGGCACTTAATAAATTTGTGTTGCAAACAGATACAGAGGCTCCGAAACTTTCTTGGCTCACAGACCCTTTGGTGTCTCAGTAATTTGTGTGAGTGTGTGACCTAACAACTTAGTAGTCATTTGAAAAAAATAATGCCTACTTGCCAGTTAAATGGGCTGTAATTTGTTAGGACACAACTTCTCAGCCCTCACTCAGAATGAGACTGAATACGGCTGCCTCCATTTCCTCTTCGGTAATCATTTTCAAGCAATACTTACCTTTTGTCAGAGCAATCACTGAACATCCACCTTCACAGTGAGGTAACGCCATTGATTTGAGGCTGGTGCCTTGAATTAGGGACTCAAGCCAGCTTTTGTGATGGCCAACAGATGTTATCATTGTACCTGCTTGAAAATTTACCCCTGTGAATTTATATCCCCTTTGGTGGGTTTGAGCACAGTGTGGGAACTGGGGCCTCAAATCTCAGGCTTTTGATGTTTTTCTGTTTTAGGTATTACAGAAGATTTGTTTACTAAATATTCATCACTTGCGTCATTTGCTTTAGGTATTCAACTGCTAAGCCTAGGCATACATTCCAAGAGAAGAGATTAGTCACACTATTTCTTTGCGGCATTAAGACGTGGTAAAAATAGGTACTTAAGAAAAAGTGCTTAACTAGATTCAAGGTGCTGTACTAATAAATACTTTGACGTACCGTATTCTTTGATTCTGAGTTGTCTTTAAAATTTGAATTCGTCTTATAAACAATGGTAAAGAAACCTTTTCTGCTGCAGGATAAATAGTATGCTGTCCTGTTACATGGGCTGTAGAGATGCTGGTCTTTGGGAGGTTCGAGATGGTTCTCCTGGCAGGAGGGGGAAGTTGCTGGCCATCCCAGTTGGTACAGACAGGTGAACCTACCAGAAAGGCCAGTCTAGAGAAATGAGTTAACAGTGAGTTCTCTTACTCCAGGTCTTCTGGCTTAGAATTGTGCAGCTCCAAATAATACTCATACTTTACAGTTCCTTTGCTGCTTGGAGATGTTACATCCTTTCTAGACACTTGGTGGGAAATATTTCTGGGCATAATTTTGGGGGGATATTTTTGCTTTGGCATGCTAAATTCCTTCTAGGGTGTTATATAAATAGCAATAACTTGGTTCTCCTTTTGGCCTGGATGGCACAGTCCTCTTTAGACCTCATAAATTATACTAATTGAGAATACTTAAGAACTGTGAAGGAGGCTATAGAACTCCCTCCAAATGAAGTAACGCACTTGAATCATCCACAACAGGGTGTTGTACCCTAGCTAGAAAGAGTGTGACTAATCTCTTCTCTTGGATTGTATGCCTAGGCTTAGCAGTTGAATACCTACAGGCAATGACCTAATAATCAATGACCTCTAACCCAGTTTCCATTGTTACAGTCATGAGAGGGAAGAGTGATGGTTCTCTACAGTTCTTGTTCTCCCATATACCATCATCAGTGTATTTGAGACACCCAGGGGAAAACATGAACTAGTCAAAGATTCCTAATGGTTTTTCCTTTTAATAGCATTTTATTAAGAAACATAAGCCTTTGTGAAATAGAGTTCATAAAACCTTTATATTAAAAATGTTATTTTAGGGGCGTCTGGGTGGCTCAGTGGGTTAAGCCTCTGCCTTTGGCTCAGGTCATGATCTCAGGGTCCTGGGATCGAGCCCCACATCCAACTCTCTGCTCAGCAGGGAGCCTGCTTCCTCCTCTCTCTCTGCCTGCCTCTATGCCTACTTGTGCTGTCTGTCAAATAAATAAATAAAATCTTTTAAAAAAATGTTATTTAGTTGTTTTCCCAAATGGGGCTTTTTCCCTTATAGCAGTCTTTTTGTTTTCACCTCTATTACTTGTTTCCATTTTTATTTCCAACTTCAATTTGTGTTTCTTGGTGCTATACTAGAGTACTATTCAACAAATTAGTTGCAGTTGAATAATAATTGGTAGAACCTAATCTTCATATAATTGCTTTTCTTTTTCTTTTTTCTTTTTAAGATTTATTTGAGAGAGAAAAAGAGAGAGTGTGAGCGGGGGTAGGGGAGAGGCAGAAAGAGAAAGAGAATCTTGAAGTAGGCTCCCCCAGAGTGTGGAGCCCAATGTGGGGCTTGATCTCAGGACCCAGAGGTGATAGACTGAGCTGAAATCAAGAGTCAGGTACTTAACCAACTGAGCTGCTCAGGGACCCCTGTAATTGCTTTCCTAAAGAAAAGCAACATGGTTGCTCCAGTCTTGTTTCTTGAAGTTCTTTCTCAATGTTAAAAGAATGAATGTATCTGTTGAAAGAAGTAACTGAAGGAAGAAGTGGTAAAGAATCAAAGAATTTGCACTTAGCTTAAGGTTTGTAACCTACAGGTCATCTGTGGGCAGAAATGGTTGCTTGTACATTTCCTTGTCCCACCCTCTACTTCAGGGCTCATCTGCCTCATTTCACACATTTGCATCTCTCCTTGCGATCATTAACTCCTGGGCTGGGGGTCTTACTTACTGGTGTCAGAGTGAGGCATTCAGCCACTAATTCAGTGATTCATTCAAAATTCAGGATTGTTATTTGAGGATACAGGAGTAAATAAGACAAAAAAGGCCATGACCTCATAAAGCTAACATTCTAGTAGGAGAAACAGAAAATGAACATAATGAGGAAATCATATAGTAAGTTAAGAAGGGACTATGGCAACGTGGGGTGTGGGAAGAGTGTTATCATGACCGATTTGGTTGCTCAGTCCTTGCATGTGTCCAGTGGGGCCTGGACCGTAACTGCTTCTTGGCTAGACCCTAGGAATGTGCCCCTTGGAATGTTCACTGTATTACTGATGAATGTTACTGTATATGCCTGGAGCAATGGGCGGCATGCCCTTCAGCCTGCCAAGCCCTTTTCTTCACCTTCATCTGAGTTAGGTGCCCAGTACTTTTGTGGCAGCCAGGACCAGTGCTTTTTCAAGCAAGTGAAAACCTGATCCTTCACTTTTCCTCTCTGGGATCTAGGATCTTCTGTTGCTCTACACTTAATGCCTCCATGTATAGCATAGTTAAAAATGGAAGTTGAGTGAATTTGTGAGTAAGTGAAGGAGAAATTGTCTGTGATTATGAGGCAGATGAAAAACTGGGAAGGAAAGATAAAAGTCAGGATGCGAAATGACTCTGGAGTAAGCTTGGACAATATGTTTTAGGAGCTAGAGTCAGACTGTTCTACTTCCATCGAGGAAGAGAACTTTTGGGTAGGCAAGAAGGAACTGAGTCCAAGTGCTAATGGCCCAGACCTCTCACTTGTCCCCTGTTGAATCCTTTGCAATGTGCTTATTTTTAATTTTTTTTAAAGATTTTATTTATTTATTTGACAGAGATTACAAGTAGGCAAGAGAGGCAGGCAGGGAGAGAGAGGAGGAAGCGGGCTCTCCGTGGAGCAGAGAGCCCGATGTGGGGCTCGATCCCGGGACCCTGGGATCATGACCTGAGCGGAAAGCAGAGGCTTTAACCCACTGAGCCACCCAGGCACCCCATCTTATTTTTAATTTTTAAGTAGGCTCCCCAGTGTGGAGTCCAACGTGGGCTTGAAATCACAACCCTGAGATCAGGACCTGAGCTGATAGCAAGAGTCAGACCCTCAACCCACTGAGTCACCCAAGCGCTCCCGCTGTGCTGATTCTTAAGTTAGAAGGACCCCTTTTATGTCATCCATGTCATTAGTTTTGGAGCATCTTACTCATTTAGCCTCTGGTCATAATGGAGAAAATGTGTATTTTATTTGCTTTGTAACATGTTTCACCTTTGGAGTTAATGTCCTTATTTTATTTCTTTGGTTTCTTCTTTGATTTGACATTTTCTCTGTAATATTAACTTACTGCAAATAAATTTGTTTCTGCTTCAAACAGGAACAGTTGTTGTTGTTGTTGTTGTTGTTAATTCCAGAGCCAGTAGAATTTTGGATCCAGTCTGGTACTTAAGCAATGAAAAGGCAGCTTTTCTATTTTAGTGAGCTTTGGTTGTTTTTGTCTTTAATTCAGCAGAGTCTTCTGTTCCTTTGGAAGAAGAAGGCTGTGTCCGTATTGGAAGTGCTGTAAAGATTAAACTGTTGCCGCCCTTTCCACTCTGCTTTATTGAACGTGAATAATGTGGTTCTTTCTCCTTACCAGCTTCTCTGTTGTCCTTGCTTTTTTCCTATACTTCCAACCCTCCTTCTAATTAAAATAGGGAAATTGTGCTGGTAGTCTAGGAGAAAGAGTTGTAAAATTGTGCTGGTATTGTTTTGTAATAGTAAAAGTAAAACTTTTAAATTTAATCTTTGCTGTAATATAGCTGCATTATATATATTTAGCAAGTTTTGCTACTTATTATTCTCTAGTTAAAATTTCCAAGTTAAATATTGTTATGAAAAATAAGAAAATGTATTAATTTCTGAAAGGAAAAGGAATCTTAATATTTATTTGTTGTTATTGTTGCAATAATATATTTCTCACTGATAACTGTGGGATTAAACTCAAAATTGGGGGCGCCTGGGTGGCTCAGTGGGTTAAGCCTCTGCCTTTGGCTCAGGTCATGATCCCAGGGTCTTGGGATGGAGCCCCACATTGGGCTCTCTGCTCAACAGGGAACCTGTTTCCCTCTCTCTCTCTCTCTCTGCCTGCCTCTCTGCCTACTTGTGATCTCTCTCTCTGTCAAATAAATAAAATCTTAAAAAAACAAAACAAAACAAAACAAAAAAATCTCAAAATTGTACCCGATCCTGGGGCTGGAAAGCTGGCTGTAGCTTCAGGTGGCCTCTGTGGAAATCCTACAGTCAGTCATTCTTTAGCCACTTCTGATTTTCTCTGTCCTCCTCCTCTGTCTCTCTCCCTTCACTTTTCTTTCTCCTACTCTTCTTCCCACTTTTCTTCCTGACCCTTGTTGCATTCGTCTAGAGTACATGTTCTGAACCCCTTACTAAACTCCGGCAGAACACAAGGCCGAGTATGAAACAATACTGGCTGTGAAGAAACTTATTCTCACAGAGAAGACAAAGAGCACAACATGGACCAGAATGCATCGTGTGCCCTTAGACTAGTAGGTACCGAAGAGAAGGTCCCAGGTGACAGAAGTAAGGGCAAATTCGTTTGAGCTAAACTTTAAAGAACAGAGTAGGATTTTGATGGGTAGAGATGAAAAAAAGGGGTAGATTTTCAGATGAAAGAAGTGAATTATGTAGCAGGAAAGTGGGTCAATCTCGAATAGTGACCTTTGACCCATTTACGTGACACTATAGAGCAGGAATCAGCAAACTTTTTGTGGAAAAGTGCCAGATAATAACTGTTTGTCTTTGCAGGCCATATGGCTTCTGATGCAGCTGTTAGCTCTGTTGTTTTATAGCAAAAGCAGCCCCAGGCCGTACATAAGTGCCTGCGTGGCTGGGTGACCATAGAACCTCATTCACAGCAATCCGGGGTGGGTCAGAATGGGCCGAGGGCTCAGCTTGCCAGTCCCCGGACAGATGAGTCTAGAAAGCAAGGTGGCAGCCAGATCTTGGATTTTGAATGCCAGGCTAAAGAGTTGGGAATTTGTTTTACATTCTCTTTGGTGAAACCATGATTGTTATGTCTCTACTAAAGGTTTTAAATACACAGACATTTAAATTTGGGACCAGACTTTTGTTTTTACAAGATTTTCGTATGTTTACATTATAAGATATTAGTATAGCTAGCTCTAAATTATGATTTCTGTGACTAGCTATCTTGTATGAAAATGGCAAAGAGTGAATAAAACCTGATTTGGGTCATAGCCAGAAGTTTGTCATCTTTTGTGTTCTCACCACAAAGTCTCCATTGTAATGGCCCAAAAAGTCAGATTATGGAAAACAGGAGAGAATGAATGGGTGGGTGCTCTGGTGATCTAAACTAAAAATGTTGACATTCTCCCTGTTCAAAAAATGATAGTGGGAGTTGATTCCAAAGTAAATATTAAATTCACATTTTTTTTGATATTTTAAAAACTATTTATCAAGGTATGATTGACATGTAAAAAGCTGCATATATTTAATATATACGCACTCCATAAGTTTGGGGTGTACCCATGAAACCATCACCACCATCGTATTCATCACCTTGCAAGTTTCCTCCCACCCCTATTTTTATTACTATTATTATTTTTATCATCATCATCATCATCAATTCTTTTTTGTGGTAAGAACACTTAAAGATTTACCCTTTAGCACATTTTAAATATGCAGTGCGGTATTATTAGCAATAGGCACTATGCAGCATAGTAGGTCGTCAGAACTTATTTATCTTATATGACTGAAACTTAGTACACTTTGGCCCTCACCTACCTCTCTCCATTCTACTCCCTGCTTCTATGAATTTGGTTATTCTGGATGCCACATATAACATATAACCATAACATTATGTATGTTTCTGTGTCAGGTTTATTTCAGTTAGCATAATGTCCTCCAGGCCCATCTGTACTGTAGAAAATGGCAGGATTTCCTTCTGTTGAGGTCCAGCAATAGTCCATTGTATGTATATACGTTTTCTTTATCCGTTCATCCACTGTTGTGCATTTAGGTAGTTCCAATATCTCTCTAACAGGTGGATACTTATTATAGGAATTGTGTATACATAGATTTTAAATTAATCCTCAAGGCAAGATTGTGTCGTCTTTATGTTTGTATTCCCAATACCTGCTAGAGCAGATCTGGCCCAAAGTGGACAGTCAGTAAACATTTGATGGGTGTAGTCATGTAGGTGAATATTTCTTAAAAAAAATATTTATTTATCTGAGAGAGAGAACATGCAAGCAGGGTGGGGGAGGGACAGTAGGAGAGGGAGAAGCAGAGCCATGGGGCTTATTCCCAGGACCCTAAGATCATGACCTGAGCTGAAGGCATATGCTTAACTGACTGAGCCACCCAGGCGCCCATGTAGAAATTAGAATATTTCTAATCGTTCCCAGCCATTTCATTCTACTATTATTTTTATGCTCTTCATTTTTAGTCTGCATAATTTAGTATCATACATTTAGTATGCATCATTAGAATACATAAACCTCAATAAAGTTTTAAAATTTTATTGTTAGAGTGTTGTATAGAATAATTTGATCTCTGATCTGTCTATAAAAGCTTTATAAACCTAGCATGTTTTAAGCATTATATTCCTAGAGAAAAAAAATTGTTGTATGTTAAATGAAATGATTGTAGATGCTTGAAATATAATGGAAAAAGAAGTAGGCTAGTTTTTGTACTGGAGAAATCTGAAAATAAGGTGGCTTCTCTGTGGGCACAGTTGTGACCTACAGAATGGTAACAACATAAGAAGGTGATGTCAAGTGCTCTTGAAACGAAGTGGGGTTATAATTTATCAGCCCACCCCACTTCAAGTTCTAGATGACAGCCAAACAAATGGCTAGCTTTACTTTTTTCTAACACCCTTCCTAGGCTTTGAGTTACCTGTCTCTATCCTATAGCAAAACCATAATACAGTGTTGGTTCTAACATGCTTTTTTAGGAGCCCTTCTGTATAGATTAGTCTTCTGAATTTTAGTGATTCTCACTACTGAACAATGCTTTTAATCATGTGATAGTTAAAATTTTCCCCAGCAACCTCAGGACCATGCTCATTGATGTGTATTTTGTTTTTGTTTCTCTCAACATCTAGATTATGTGTTTTCTAAGGGCTCAGTTGAAATCATTTCATATTGAACCATTTTTGAACTAATGGTGACATATTGAAAAGAAGATTATGTGGGCAAGACATAATTATTATAATTAAGTGACAGAGAAAATACCAAGTGCATGGAAAGCTAAAAAATGCAGTGGAGAAGGGTAGACAGATTATGGAGGCAAAAGCACCTGTGGTTGAAAATTATATATTTAATCACAGAATCTGCCCCATCTAAATGCCAAAGTATTTTTGTTGGAGGAGAGAACTAGTAAGGGGTATTGTTAGGGAGATTATATGTATGCGGAACTTCTGGTTGCCTGTTTGCCCATCAGCTGTTGACATCACGGAAGTCAGAAATGTCCTATTTAAGTCACCAGCAGGCAAGTCTTTATCACTTCTCCTTTTATTTGGAAGAAGAATCGTTCATGCGCCTTAAATTGCAGTGAGCAGGCCTCCAGCTGAGACTTTGGGCTTTTGTTTTCCTTGGTTCTGGTTTTGCTGTTTATGCTGGGGCCAGACAAGCCAGGCGGAGGGCTGGGGGAAGAGACTCAGGGGGTCAGCAAACCAAGCATTTCCTTCTCTGGACTGGCCAGAAGGGAATGAGGAAGCTTTGGAATATGCGGAAACTGCATCTAAGGCCTTTTAGGGAGAGATGTGGGGAGTAGAACGGATAGAACTTGGAGTGAAATGAACTGTGGATCCTGCCTCTACCCTTCTTAATTTGTGCAATTTTAGTCATAGTTTCCTTGCCTTAAAACAGGATAAGTCTTGCAGGTTGGTATTAGGAAGACACTGGACAACATGTATAAAGTTTCTGGCACTGGGCTAGGTGTATGTGTGTGTGTCACCAAAAGCATTCATTTTTTTCCAGTTCGAGCTAGAGAGGACGCTGCTGGTGAGGGGTTATATCCTGTCCTGATGCTGCGAGGTCTACGGTGCACACAGCCAGGATCTAACCTTTGCAAGTCACTTTTTCTCTGAATTTGATATTCATTTTCTCATCAGATTTAGTCATTAACGTAACGATTACATGTGGAAAATAAAATAACCCATTCTGGATTAGAAAACGTTTTAGAAAACATCCATCAATCAAACCCGGCTTCAGAATGTCAGGAGGCTTTAGTGTGTCTTATTTTGGCAACTGCATTTTTACAGGATGAAACAGATGGAATATGCAGTTTTTTAATGAATTTAGCTCAAGATCTTAGTGCACATTGGAATTTGTCTATTAATCAAGGGCTCTGAGAATTTCTGAAATTAATCTTTGGAGCAAATGAATTAATCAAAATTCCCATTCCTAAATATGCTGTTGAAGGAGCCATTGTAGGTATATTTCATTGGAATAAGACCCATTATCAAATTTTGAGAGAATCATGTGCCCTTTTGGTTATGTGCTGTCTCCTTCTCATATGTTTTATCCTATTTTTGGTACATAACATTATCCTTCCTTCCGCTCATCTTCTCTTAGAAAAGATAGAGTAGCGCATTAAAGGACACATCCCACGTTGGCACTTGTACCATGTATCGTTTATGGTGCTTGCTTTGGAAGCAAGCAACCAGTCTGACCCTGGCTGCGAGGAATGAGGGCCTTTGGGGAAGGATTGTGGCTCAGCTCACAGATAAGCAGGAAGGGCTGTAGGACCAGCCAGGGGAGACTGGGAAGCACAGTGAGCAGGCAGGCACTCGTGGTGACTTTCTAAGATGCGTCGGTGCCAGCAACCATTAGCCTCTGTGTAACTGCAGCCACATTTTGAGGTCCTGACAGCATCTTTCTGGCCCCCGTTAGCTGGATGCTTTGTGTCCGTGGCTCAGTAGATTTCATCTGGGGGTTAGGAGCTAGGAGGCTCGGGAATTATTTGGAACGGGGCAGCTGCTCGTCCTCCACAATAAATAGCTGATTGTACTGGTGGACCTATTCAAGGACGTTTGCTGTAGGTGGCCATCATGTCACATATGTTACAACCTTTTGTTTTTTTTACCCCAGTTGTATTTCCCACTTGAGTTTGAGGCCATAGTTTAGCATGTGTGCACGCTGGGGAACACCCTTTTTTTCTTTTTAATTGATGTTATATAAGCATTTCTCAGTAATTGCAGCATTATGTTCCTTGAATTAACTTTAGTAGTGTGATCCCAAGACTCCCTGTTATATGGTGTAAAGGTGGCTTTGGAATCACTCATGGGAACGCTGAAGGCTGACGAGGCCTCCTAATACGTGTGAGCCTTCGGAGCAGTCCGCATTACCTGTCTGAATCCTCTTTTTTCCACTGGTAAAGTGGACTTGGTATCACATATGTTACAAAGGTATATGGAGATTTTTGTGATAATACATATGCGAGGCTTGCATTAGGAACGTGTTTATCCCCAGTCCTTCATATTTTGATTTTAAATGTTACAAACGTGATTTTTTTTTTTTACTTTAGAGTAATGGGGTGAACTTATAAAATGATGGGAAAATAGTTAAATAATTTGAGGAACAGTAGGTGCCAAAGCCCAAGGCTTATTAGTTCACTTTTTAGTACCTGATACTCCTAAATTTATCTATTAAAAGTAATTATAGTAATGACTACTCACAAAGAATTTAACCTCCCACAAGGCTGCCTGTTATTAAAAACGCGGGGAAAGCAGAGTGCTGGAGAAACACCAGTGATCTCTATTCTCCACATATATATTTGAATATATATGAGATTGTTGTCCTGGAAATTAACGGTCTTTTAGACAGACTGATGGAACCTCATTTTAAGGTATGACTGTCCAGGATACAATTTATTTTCCCCCCTCTCTGCCCTCTAAACTCTGGCTAGAGTTGCTTTAAGAGTTAAGTCAGGTGCAGTGGCTTAGGAGCACCAACTTGCAGGAGAGAAGGTCCCAAGTTTGTGTCCTGTTTCTTCCATCTGCTGTGGGTTGGCCAGGAGTAATTAAAAAACTTCTTTAACCCACAGTTACCAATATATATGATGACGAAAACAGTAATATTTCTGTAATGAGGGTTTTGAAAAGTAAATGGAATGATGCACTTAAAAATTAACACAGTGGGGACACCTGGGTGGCTCAGTTGGTTGAGCAGCTGCCTTCGGCTCAGGTCATGACCCCAGCGTCCTGGGATCAAGTCCCGCATCGGGCTCCTTGCTCGGAAGGGAGCCTTGCTTCTCCCTCTGCCTCTGCCTGCCACTCTGCCTGCCTGTGCTCGCTCTCTAGCTCTCTCTCTCTGACAAATAAATAAAATCTTAAAAAAAAAAAATTAACACAATGCCTGGCTGGTTAATCCTCAACATAGTTTAGTTCTTGTGGTTATGATTACTATATATAGTATTAGTGTGAGAGGGAAAATGCTCTGAGAAATGTTTGTGTCTGACTGTATATAGAACAGTGTTTGGATAACAACTGCAGTTTTAGATTCTTGAAAGGACAGAGCTCTTTTCGAGCTTGCTGGGTTGTATCTTTCCTAGGACTGGGAGATTATTGCAGTAGTTCTATTTGTATTTAAAATGTCTTTGTTGGGGCGCCTGGGAGGCTCAGTGGATTAAAGCCTCTGCCTTCGGCTCAGGCCATGATCTCAGGGTCCCGGGATCGAGTCCCGCATCGGGCTCTCTGCTCAGCGGGGAGCCTGCTTCCCTCTCTGTCTCTGCCTGCCTCTCTGCCTACTTGTCATCTCTGTCTGTCAAATAAATAAAATCTTTTAAAAAATAAATAAATAATGGGTAAGGAAGATGTGGTCCATATACCTCCATCAGAAAGGATGAATACCCAACTTTTGTAGCAACATGGACGGGACTGGAAGAGATCATGCTGAGTGAAATAAGTCAAGCAGAGAGAGTCAATTATCATATGGTTTCACTTATTTGTGGAGCATAAGAAATAACACGGAGGACATGGGGAGATGGAGAGGAGAAGGGAGTTGAGGGAAATTGGAGGGGAGATGAACCATGAGAGACTATGGACTCTGAAAAACAACCTGAGGGGTTTGGGGGGGGGCGGTTAGGGGAGCCTGGTGGTGGGTATTTAGGAGGACATGTATTGCATGGAGCACTGGGTGTGGTGCAAAAACTATGAATTCTGTTACTCTGAAAAGAAATAAATATTAATAAATAAATAAATAAAATCTCTTTGTTATGGTCCAAAAGCAATTTGAAGTCGAGTTTTATTAATAAAGTCAGAATACATAAGGTGTAGCAATAATTTGGTAACTGATATCGCGGCTCAACCAAATGTTGACTAGGGTTTTTACCTGACATGCTGTTCTTGCTAAAAAATTTGGAGTAAAATGGGTCTTTGTAAACGCATAGCCACAAAATAAGTCCTCATGAAGTATTTTTTTAAAGATGTATTCACTTATTTTAGAGAGAGCACGTGTGCGGATGTGGGGGACAGAGAGAGAAAGAGAAAATCTCTGGCCTGAGCAGAGTCCTCGGTGAGCAGGGAGCCTGGTGTGGGGCTCCATCTCGGGACGCTGGGATCATGACTTGAGCGGGAACCGAGTCACACTGACCGAGCCACCCAGGTGCTCTCTCTTGAGGGACTTTTACTGACAACTCTGTTTGTGACGTAGTCTGCAATTATGGAGTAATAATTTTTATTATTAATAATGATATTAAGAGACAACCGCCACTGTCCTGAGCACATTATCTGTATGATTTCATTTTATTACCTCAAAGTAGTAGCTATTCCCCTGATTTTACAGATGAGCGAATGGACTTGAGAAGTAACTTGCCTCGTGTCACATATCTAGGGAGTGGCAGAGACTGCCCTTGACTGACTCCAAAGCCCAGTAATGGTGCTTCCAAGAGAAGGCATCTTAGACAAAGGGGTTGTGATACAGGCTGTGCAAAGGCATTTCCATGGTGATACAAGTTCTTTTTTACCAAGACATTAACGTTAGGAAATTCATGACCATATCGTCAAGATCTGTAAAGCTGGAGGTTTACGTTAGGAAACAAGTTAATTTTGATTTTCCTCAGTGGATTGTCTTACTATGCATTGTTATACATTTAACAGAAATACTTTTTGATATTTTAAGGATGTTGTTTTGATATTTTGTAATTTGAAACACATCCTTTGCTTTCCAGACAACAGAACATAATGAAGGAGCCAGGCATGTACTCAGTTTGGTGAGATTGCATTTCATTCCAGCAACTTTGACTACATTTTCAATTAGTTAATTGATAGAATTAGGGAGGCCAAAAAAAGAAAAAAAAGAAGAATTAGGGAGGCCAAGTAAAAATGTGTTTTTCTGAAGAGAGAACCACTCTCTTCCCCTTATCCACTGCATCCTTTTCCTTTTTTTATTGGCAGAAGAAATTGGAATACTGCCTTATTAACAATAAATTCAAATTTATTCAGTTTTAGAAAGAATAATGAACTTGTTGGAATGTTTTTATACCTCTTCCTTTATACCTCACACATATGTATTTCCAGATTCTACCAGCAGTTTCGTACTGTTATTCAGATATCTTGAATGACATTTTAAAGTATAGCGACATATACGTTCCAGGGTCTAATCTGCTGCCATTTCTGGCTTTTCTCTCCTCCAGTGTCTGTGTTTGTGCTGAAAGTCCAGGTGAATGACGTCATCAGCCGGCAGCACCTGAGTCAGGCTGTTGTAGAAGTGTTTGTAAACTACACGAAGACAAATTCCACAGTCACTAAGAACAACGGAGCAGTGCTGATAAAAGTGCCCTACACATTAGGGCTCAGCTTAACCATTATTGCTTACAAAGATGGCTACGTGTTGGCACCTCTGCCTTGGAAGACTGGAAAAATGCCAAGTAAGCACGTGCACAGTGTTGTGCCTTTACTAAATGTAAATGGATTTTTGTTTGTTTGCCTGTGTTTTTTTGTTTTTTTTTTCTTTGGGACTCTTGGGAAACTGAAATGAGGAAAGCCTATGTGAAGTCAATACACAGAGGTTGGAATGAGTGCCAGTTTGGAGAAAGATTGTTTTATTTATTTATTTTTCCTACAGAGGCTTGAAGCAAGAGCTCTGCTCAGGTACAAACCTGGTCTGCAGGGGGCGGGGGGGCTTGGCCCGCCCTGGTGGGTGAGCCAGAAGCCGCGTGGGCCGCATGAGGAAAGGTGCTCTCAAAAGAGGAGACAGAAAGTTTAGATTTATGCGCCGAACAATAAGGCCGTTACTACAGATTCTCGAGTACCTTAACTGTAAGTGGTTTGGAAACTGAACTCACTTTAACAGTGTATGATGTTCAGGCTAAAATGCATTCAGGGAGCCTCCCTGCCAAGCTGTGGTTGTGCTCCTGGGGGTGGCAACGACAGCCTGAGGCGAGAGAGGGTGGGAAAAGAAGGGGAGGACCGGAGGCAGACTGAGGACAGAATTGGTAATTACTGCGTGATCCCTTCACAGTACACACAGATGAAAACATCACGCACACCTTAAGCTTACACTGTCATGTCAATTATATCTCAATAAGTCTGAGGGGAAGGAATAAGACTTGCTAGGACTTAGTGTGACTAACTGGATTTGGGAAGTACAGGCCATACCAGATAGCCGAACGCGAGCCTGGCCGAATGCAGGTGTGATACATTAGATTGTCAGTCTTCTTCTTTCTTTTAATTGTGACGGTTCTTATTAGAATTTACATACTTTGCTTTCATGTTGGAAACATTTGAATTCTTGAACTGTTGTTCAAGTTTAGAATGAGAAAGAAATGAAAAATTAATTAGATAAACTAAGATTCATGTAAATGAAATACAATAAAATCATGACTCAAATCTGAAGAAGGATACGTCTGAGGTGACTTCATGGCATTATATGCTTTATTTTTTTTTAAGACAAGCACAATTATTCACTAAATGAAAGTTAGAAGAATAATGAAAGAAACCAAAAGTAAGATGGGAAAAAGGAAATAAAGATGAAAGTAGATGAACGTTAATTAAAAAATATAAAGAAGAGCTAATTGACAAAATGCTAGTTCCTTGAAATAAAATTACAAATACATTGGCCTAATCTAAACAGGCAAGTAAAAGAAAAAAATATATATAAAATCTTAAAGATCATAAAAATGTTCTAGATCAACTTTGATGGCCATAATCTTAAAAAGTCTAATAAATAATTTTGTGATACTATAAATGACAAAGTTGATTTTAGATAAGGTAGACTAATAGCCATGGATAAAATGTTCTGAGTAAAAATAGCTTAATTCAAAGGCTGTTTTAAAAAAGTACTCCAGGGGCGCCTGGGTGGCTCAGTGGGTTAAAGCCTCTGCCTTCTGCTCAGGCCATGATTCCAGGATCCTGGGATTGAGCCCCACATCGGGCTCTCTGCTCAGCAGGGAGCCTGCTTCCCCCTCTCTCTCTGCCTGCCTCTCTGCCTACTTGTGATCTCTGTCTGTCAAATAAATAAATAAAATCTTTAAAAATAAATAAATAAATAAATAAATAAGTACTCCAAATCAAAATTTTATAAAATCAGTGCAGCCTTAATTCGGAGACCTGACAAAGGTAATGCAGACTAAATGCTCTCATGTGTGCTCGCTCTCTCTCTCTTTCTCACAAATACTACTCTATAGACCAGTCTTACAACTCTAAATAAAAAAATCCTAAACAGAATAGTAAAGAAGAATTTCACCATTATTTAAATACAGCTTTCTGTTAAGACCAAAGAAGACCATTTTTCTTCTTTGCAGGATTATAAGGATATCAAATGTATCACTCTGTTAATTTTACATATCATAACACATTAGAACTACCAGATGATACATCAGAAACTGTCTGAAATGCATTTTATAAGTTCACCATCTGTGCCTAACTAAGAACAAGCTCCATTAAAAACTAGGACCACAAAGATCTCAACATGGTAAATATCTCAAAATCATACTAACTATAAAAAATAAGAGGTGATTCTACTAAAATAAGAAAGTGAACACCAATGTCCATATTATTTTATAATATAGAAGTTCTTATCAGAGCAAAAATATATCAACAGACCAGAAAAGGAGACAAGCTATTAAAAGAAAGAATCAAAACATTTACTATTTCCAGTTATCATCATATCCCTGGAAAAATGACAAAGCATGAATCTTAAAATGTTCAAAATTAATGGAATTAATGGAATTTGACAGAATTACTAAGTGTGGAATAAGCATTGGTATACAAATCAATATATATTCATATCTACCAGAAGTAGTCCGCGTTTATGGAAGATAATGAAATCCCTCTCAGAACAACAAGGACAAATAAAATATGCAGGGAAACCTAAAAGAAAGTGTTAAATAACCATGTGTTGGGGAAAATAAAATTACCCAATGTTACTGATAGACTTTAAAAAAAAAGAAAGCTAAAAACTAAAACCCTGGATAAATGGCAAAACATTATATTTCTTTAGAAAGTCTGAATATTGTAAAGATTTCAGTTCTTCCTGATTTATAGATTTAATACAATAAAAAAAAAAATGGGAGCGCCTAGGTGGCTCAGGGTTTAAGCCTCTGCCTTCCGCTCAGGACATGGTCTCAGGGTCCTGGGATCGAGCCCCGCATCGGGCTCTCCGCTCAGTAGGGAGCCTGCTTCCCCCTCTCTCTGTGCTTGTCTCTGCCTACTTGTGATCTATCTCTCTCTGTCAAATAAATAATTAAAATCTTTTTTAAAAATTGGAAGAATAATCCTCAGGGAATAAATGTATAAAAATACCTGGAAATCATTTTAAAAGAATATTTATTGAAGGCGATTTGCCATTTCAAATAACTAAAACATTATGTACCTACACAATTAAAACTCTCTGATACTGTGGTACAAATCAGACACTAGCCTAAGAAAATGTAATCTGTGATAAGGTACCATTATAAATCGGTGAGACAAGGCTGAATATTCAGTAAGTAGTGTTAGGACGTTTTGGTTAACTATCTGGAGTAAGTGAATTTGGATTCATATTCCAAATACATTGCTCATAGAGTTCAAATGTGGAAAATCAAATCCTATTAAATAGAAGAAAATTTTTTAAAAAAACTATCTGATTTTCTTTTTAATTAGGATGGTCTGCTTAAAATTAAAAGTAATGAAAGAGGTCATAAAAAGTAGATTTCAACTATTTTTTAAAAAGGTACCATATGGCATGGTGACTATAGTTAATAATACTGTATTGCATATTTGGAAGTTGCTAAGAGAGTAGATCTTCAAAGTTCTTATCACAGGGAAAGATGTAACTGTGTATGGTGGTGGATGCTAACTCATTGTGGTCATCATTTTGCAATATATACAAATATTGAATCATTATGTAGTACAACTGAAGCTAATAAATCATATGCCATATATCTCAAGAAATAGAAAAATATGAGACAATAAGAAGTAATATATTTTTTAAAGATTTGAGAGGGTGAGCGAGAGAGACAGAGCACAAGGGGGGAGGGCAGAGAACCTCAAGCAGACTCTGTATTGAGCACAGAGCCCAGCACGGGATTTGATCTCACAACCCTGCGATCATGACCTGAGCCAAAACCAAGAATCGGACGCTTAACCGACGGAGCCAACCAGGTGCCCCTAGGAGGAATATTCTTTTTTTTTTTTTTTTTAAAGAGATTCTGTTTGTTTGTTTTTTTTAAGATTTTATTTATTTATTTGACAGAGAGAGATCACAAGTAGGCAGAGAGGCAGGCAGAGAGAGAGGGGGGAGGTAGGCTCCCCGCCGAGCAAGGAGCCCGATGCGGGGCTCGATCCCAGGACGCTGGGATCATGACCTGAGCTGAAGGCAGTCGTTTAACCAACTGAGCCACCCAGGCGTCCCAGGAGGAATATTCTTAATATGCTAATAATTCATATAAATTAGTTAGAAAACACCAAGGCCCTGGCTAAATAAGATAAGTGGATGAAATTATGACCTGGCAATTTTCAAAATGAGAAGAACTAGTGATTTGTCACAAAATATGAGAAAACGTTTCATCTTACTAATAGTCTCAGATTTGTACACCAGAGACACTCTTAGATTCCTCACCCTAGAAGAGTTTGGGAAAAGGGCCTTCTCAGTGAGGTATGATGCGTTCTCAGACGCGGCTGGTGGGAGCTGACGTCAGCAGAGCAACTGAAATGTGTGTGTCCGAAGTCCTCAGAACCTTCATAACCTTTGCCCCGTGTTCCAGTGCTTGGAATCTGCCCTCAAAACAGAGAGACGAGTAACTGAAGCTGACAGGTATTCATACACAAGGATGTTGATTCAAATATTATTTTTTGCAATAATAGGGAAAATGAAAACAATCTAAGCATATTTAGTATAGTGATTCAGTAAGTCTTGATACTTCAAGAAAGAATGTGACCTTGAAAATGTTAGAAAAAGTTTCTACTGAGTGACAGAAATGCTTGTGATGTTACCTTAAGTGAAAAAGCAGGGTAAAAATATTCTGTATACAATATTGTACTGTTTTTAAGAAAATCACAGGAAAAAATCCAGGAAGAGTATACTGAAATATTAATAGTTACTGTCTCTGTGCTGGGATTGTGATGACCATCACTTTCTTCTGCATTTCTCCACTTTGCCGGAGCGGCTATTAATCCCTTTTATAATGAGAAACATTCTGTCAGTGAAAGGAAGTCTACATGTAAGATTTATTGAAGTCCAGAAGATTCTGCTCAGGTTTTATAACCTTAAGTTGTCAGGGCTGCCCCCATTTTACGCTACCTGTGACTGAAAGACTAGTGCCCTAATTATATCATCTCAAGGTCCAAGCTACTCCCCTAACATTTTCTCTCCGATTTAATAAAGCCATTAATTAGTCTATTAATGTATTCTGAATTGAAATTACACTTTCGTCGGGTAGTCTTTTCTTATTGTAGGAAAAGGGTATATTTCATTTTATATCCATTCGTATCTTTTTGTGTTTTATCCTTTTTTTCTATTCCCTTTACAGCTCCTTGAAATATCTTAAAACATGAAAAATATTCCCGTGCAAATCTGTTTTATCCTAACTGATTTGGGGATATTATGTTATTTCTGTTAATTTCAAATATTGACACTGGGTAGGGGAGTGCTATCAAATGAGAACTCACTTATAGTGAGTCTGTTCTTGCTTATAAAACTGTCTTTTGTTCCTGCTTCTCCAGATCTTGAAATAACGTGGTTACCTCTCAGGTCCTCCGCACGTGTCCCATCAGTTACTGAGGGCGTCTGCACTCACAGGCAGACCTGGCCCCCTCCCGCATCACTGCCCGTAGTTGCCTGCGGATCATTTGTTCCATTAGGAGTTCAGCTGTTTTCCTGCTCTGCCAGCTCAGGGTCTGGCAGTCCGTGCTGTGTGGTGAGGAGTGTCGTGCCCTGATGCAGGGAGTCTGGGAAGCAAACGAGCAGAGGATGTGGTCTCTCTCAGAGAACCTTGAATGGTGAAGCCAGGATTTTTTTAAATCATTAGAAAGAAATAACAAGTAACCATTATATAGAGAAAACAGCAGAGGATTTTTAGGGTTATTCAAGCATTTAACCTGACCGTATATATCTGAGGTTAGAGAACATCATTAGTCACTTTGGTCCAAACTATTGGAAATAGGATTAGTAAAATAAAATAGTGACGCCTGACCTTCTTTCCCTCACTGTATTATATCCTCTATTTCCTCCCTCCATCATTCTTTACATTTATTTTTCCTTGTTTCCGCAGTTTCCCCACCCCTCCACCTCCACTTTTTAGGGACTGCTGGAACAGACAATATTTACCTAGTTTCCCCCCACATTTAGTAAAATATTGTAATTGTGCTGTATTTCACAGTATATTCGTCAGTTACACTTTCGCTGTTCCCGCAAAGCCAAGCAAATATATGGCTATTTGAAGACACTGTTTTAATTACTGGAAAATTAGCTGGTAAGTACAAGGCTTCTAAGCTCGTAAGTAAAAATGTAAAGTAATAACAATCACTTTAATTAGGTAGTTGTACTTCACTAGTGAATCAGTGTTGGTTATCACTTGGGAAAAAACCTGCATTGCTCAGGAATGATTAGCTCTAAGTGGATCTGAACTGATTCTTAGGTCGCTGTCCGACTGCAGGACGGGGTTTGTGGATGGGACTCGCTCTTTACCATTTTCACCCCTCCACCTCTGCCCGCATAGGAACATCTGACTTCTGGAAATGTTGCAGAGAGAGTCTCAGTTTCTTTCCAAATCGTGTCTCTCTCCGGGCTTTTACACGGGTTAGTGAAATTGGGAAAACTTTAGGGTTCTCCCATTTGTGGGCACCTTCATCCCTGCCTCTGGCATGAAACCTGCTGCCTGAGCAGGGGAAGGGCCTGAGGCCAGGTAAGTTCTTTCCTCAGCAAATGGGACTCACCCCACCTGCACATCCCACAGGAAGCCTCATTTTAGGTTGGCTCAGTTTCGCTCTACCAACCACAAGAAAGACGGAACCATGTATGAAATGGATTAGCGCAAACGTGTCTTTGTGCCGCTCCTTTGCATTTTACCGAGTGAGAGTGAATGCTCATTTGTTTGGAAAATACTGGCTACGTCTTGGTGCATCTCCAGGAGAACCCGGAGCTCTCTTGAGGTCTCTGATCACTTCCTTTTACTGCTCATTTCCCTAAGAATTGAGGGCTAATGAGGAAGGGATGAATGTTTCTGCAGATGTTAAATCCTTCCTTAGAGAGTAGCCGTCCTCACTTCTCAGCTTCCATTAGATGTACATGTTTTCTTCCAGGATTTGATCAGAAAGGTGTATGGTTTGTACAACAAAAATGTGTTAGGTTGGTGGGAGAAATTGGAAACTTCAGGAATGTACAAAACCTTAGAGCAGCTCAGCCAGATGTGTTACTTAGTGTACATGTTTTCAACTGTAAGAAATTTGGGGCTTCAACATAATAAAGGCACATATATTTTTTTAAGTTTTTAACTTTGTATTTGGAAATAACTTCTAATTCAGAAATAATTTCAAAATATAGAAAAGTTGAAGAATAAGAAACAAGTAACTGCTGTATACCTTCTCCTCCGGTCAGTCTACTGATAACACTGTTCCTTTGCCTTACTATGTGTAAATTGTGCTCTGGGTTTGCCTTTTGTTTTCGTTTGTTTTGTTTGCCTGACCCATTTGAAGGTAAGTTACAAGTATCATGGCCCTTTACCTCTAAATACTTAAGCATGCAATTCCTAAGAATAGGGATATTAAATAGCCATGGCACAGTTCAGCAAAATTATTTTGATAGGGTGACTTACCTTCCAAATTCCCGTCTTGTCCACTGACATTTTTTTTCTCTCACTCCATTTTGGGGTCGGGTATTGCATTCAGTTTTCATGTCTCAATACTGTGAAATTCACGACACATATTTTTAAAAAGTAGGGTGTAGATAGTATCTGTTGAGTGATCAAAGTTAATCATTTAAGTGATTAACTATTAAATTGAATGATTTAACCAAATAAGAGTATAATAAATGTGTTGTTTTTATTTCCCATCTTTCCTGGTATTATTTTTCTAGCTTCATATGTAAACTATACACTGATTTTGAGAACTATATTACATTTTATTTATCATGTATTGTCATGTAACTATTTAGAAACTGGTACTTTCAAAATTCTAAGAATTTAACTGATTGCTTCTGTCTTTATCAGTGGCCTTAAAGTCAAAGCAATAGTTGATGTTTTTGATAAGTTTTAATGATTTAAGAGCTGACCCTTGGATTGTTAAAAATGCATTAATTGCCGAAGTATCAGTATTCTGAGTTCTCAGTCCCTAAGTTATATTAAAGAATAGTCCGTTCAAAGTTATTAACATGAGATGACATTTATGAATTGAATGCCTAACATTTTGATGGGCTCCAGCCCACTTTGGCATGCACCATTACCTCTACTCCTATTACAGAAATGAAACCCAAGTGAACTGTATGGACTGAAATGGTATGTGGTTCCCTGGAGTGAAACCCAAAAAAAGGGAGAAGAATTCTGGACAGAAGAATCAAGCAGTTGCTAGGGTACAGGTGCCTTGTGTGATCTAAAGAAATGAAGATTTCTTACTTATTTCACTTTTGAATTTAAAATAATAATTATGAAATGTTAAAGTGTCCTGAGCGATGAGGCTCTGCTTCGTGTGCATTTGTTTTATCTGTTTGTTAATGAGGTTTCCCTGTTCCAGATGCCAAATCTCAGCCAAGTGTGCAGTTTTCCAAAGCCTTGATTCAGCTGCCCAACCACCACCACGTTAGCAATGTGACAGGCTATCTCACAGTTCTACAGCAGTTTTTGAAGGTGGACAACTTCCTCTATACAACTGGAATTACGCTCCATAAGTCAGGTATTGTCTGATTTCTACGTAGTCATATTTTACATGACTTTGCAAGAAATATATTTAAAAGCAAAAATTTGATTTAAGCTTACACATATTTTATAATTTGACCTCCTATCCAGTCTTATCAATTAATTATCAGTAATTGTTAGACATAAAGTTTATAGATTAGAGTAGGCAATTAGAAGTTTTTCTTATCAAATATACTTGGCATTTCCTATGAGTAAAATTATAAATAAATATTTTTAAAACATGTTCTGTTGACCTTTGAACAGTGCAGGGATTGTCCCCTCCCCCACGTTAAAACTTGTATAACTTTTGATTCTCCAAAAACGTAACTACTAAGAGCCTAGTGTTGACCAGAAGCCTTACCAGTAGCAGTCCATTAAAACATATTTTGTATATGTGTTATATACTGTATTCTTACAATAAGCTAGAGAAAGGAAACTGTTAAGAAAATCATAAGAGAAAATACATTTATAGTACTGTATTTATCAAAAACAGTCCATATAAATGGGCCTGCTCTGTTCTCAAGCCCCATGTTGCTCAAGGGTCAGCTGTATCCCAGATGTGACAGCATATATGTATGCATGGCTGTCGTGACCTAAAAGGTAAGAGGATGATGGAATTCTACATTTTATTTAATACAGCCATGAATAAACCCCCTAAAAATCTCTTTCCTCTGTACCTCCACATTCGTGCCACCAGTTCTGCCACTCACTGCAACATATAACCGACTCACGACTTTTTAAAAATCACCTCTGACAATCTGTATTTCTGATGACTTCAGTTGTGTCGGATTATGGTCCACTTCATTTGGGGGAACAACCAGAAATTAGAGTAATAGACATTTAGATGTTTTTGTTCTTTGTTTTTTCTTGCCTGCTGTAGTACTACTCCAGCAAGATGACCCTCACTGTTCTCTTACAGGCCTGTGTTTCCTACCGTGCACACCTGTGGCTCTGCCTAAGGGCATCCCCTAGTCCGGCAAGCTGCGGTGGCCCTCGCAAGGGCAAGCTCTCGACTGATAGACAAGAGTACAGAGAGAGCACATATCTGTTCCTTAGTGTATCCTCTTTTGGATCCCTTCCTTCTTCTAATACTCCTTTATCTCCTCAGTGATGGGTACTTCCTTCCAAACTGTTACCTTAGTGTCAGCTTCCTGAAGAAGCCAATCTAAGACACCCACCAAAATTTTTCAGATGCAAGTTAGAGGCTGCTCAAAATAAAAACATTTGCAAGAATGATAGCAGTCTACCATTTCACAGACGAAGCTCGTGTTGCACTGGAGAGTGTGGATGAGACTCACCAGGCTCAGTGAGGAGACACCGTATACGCTCCCCTCCAGCCTTCCTCTACCACCTGCTTTTGAGATTATGCACTTAATGTTCCAGTTGCCCTGGGAATGCTGCTAACATTTTAGTTCTAGAGCAGTGCTGTCGAATAGGAAGGTTCTGCTCTATCCAACATGGTAGCTACCAGCTGCTTGTGCCTGTTACGCTCCTGACATCTGACTAGTGCACCGGAAAACTACACTAATTTCCTTTAAAGTTAAGTTGCCACATGTTGCTGGTGGCTACTTTATTGGATTGCTTAGTTCTAGAGTTCTAGGAGTATGGAAGTGGTTTTTAAAGTTGCCTCCTTCTCATTGTCTTTTAACCCTTGCCCCTGTACAATTCTCTTTTCCTTCTTTGAATTGGCCTTAGCCCAAGTGGTGGTGGGTGCCTGATCTCATCAGCTTCACCCGCATTTAGTATGTGAAGCCACTGACTGCGAAGAACTGGGGGGCGGGAATGGAGTTAAAAACAGTCACCTCAGAGAGCCAGGATGATGAGAATTCCTTTCCATGGACTCAGAGGCCTTCTGCTATTTCTGCCTCTCTGCCCATCAGCCTTCTTCCGTTCTTGCACATACCAAGATCACTTCTGTTTCGGGAGCTTTTCACCTTCTGGTCTTTGCGTGGATGGCCCCTTGGCATGTGGCCACAGCTCGCACATCCCCTCCTCAGAGAGGCAGCTTTAATGACCTTGCACTTACATGGTCTTTCCAGATTTTCTTCAAAGCCCTGGTAAGGTGTCTCCTACCACACACTTACATTCCAGTGGGGGGGCAGGAATGACAGTGGGCAAAGAGATGCAAAAAAGCCTTTTTGGCAGTAAGGATGGTGAAAAAAATATTGCGGGCCAGTGTAAGAGATGATTCACCCACGGCATCCCTGGAACCAAGATGCGCATGTGGTGTTCCTGGGGTCCTGTTACAAATATTTGTTAAATGAATGAACAAAATTCTAGCTTTTAAGCTGAAGGCTCAAGTTTATCCTTGAAGAACAAATAGTATGTGATGAACAGACTTTAGTCAACTCTTCCTAAATCTAATCTAAAATTATCAAATTATAGAAAATTTACATTAAATTGTAACGTTGTTAACCATATTACTTTATCCATTATACCTATTCTGGTATCTGTTATTACTTGGGCATTGCTAATATTTAAAAAAGAAAACAAATGCATTTTCTACTCTTTTCCCCTCAGTGATAGAGAAATGTGGGTAGCTCCCGATATTGAAGGCACGTTATAAATTATATGTATAATCACACTTTAAAACCTTAGGCAAAACACTATAACCAATTCTATTCATCTCCTTTTCCCTGCTTTTCAAGCTGTGAAACCTAAGTGATATTTTAATACTAATATTTAGTCTAAGTTTATATTCTTTCAATTATGTTATTAGTCAAAATCTATATTAAAGCTTATTACCTTTATCAGCGAACAATATTGCTGATTTTCTTTCATGTTTGTCAAACCTATCAAAATTTGCATTTTGAGGGGTGCCTGGGGGGCTCAGTGGGTTAAGCCTCTGCCTTCGGCTCAGGTCATGATCTCAGGGTCCTGGGATCGAGCCCCACATCGGGCTCTCTGCTCGGCGGGGAGCCTGCTTCCTCCTCTCTCTCTGGCTGCCTCTCTGCCTACTTGTGATCTCTGTCAAATAAATAAATAAAATGTTAAAAAAATTAAACTCCCTCCCCCCACCTCACGGTCTCTCTCAAAGGGGAAAAAAAAGGATCCTGTGCTCTACTGAGTAAGCCAGCAAGGTGCCCCTCCAATGCCTTTTTTATATCCACCAAGATCTTGAATAGAAAAGTAGAAATACCACAGACATGTACCCCTGGGGCTAAAGATTTGAGTCAGGATGTTTTTACACAAAGTGATTTTAAGGAGTATAACCAACTCTATTGTCCTAGTATTGAAACAGATGGTTTTGGGAGCAGGAGAGACCAAGTTTTAGACCCATATCTGCATTGATGTTGTGGTATGATAGAATCTTTATTTGGGTAGGACACTAGTGAGATGTATTTTTGTTGTTGTTTCATAGGTTTTTAAAACACTGAATTAGATTCCGGTGACCTTAAAATCATATGACTCTGGAAGAATTAGGTCTAGGCTCATGGTGATCTGTCAAGTTGTAGAAGTGTAACCTGTGTTTATATTTTAGATTCTCTAATACGATCCAGTATCTGTTTGAAATTAAAATGGATAACTCCAGGTGAATAAAGGAATTAAATATTGTAGTCCTCTATTTTATTAATTTGTAACTACAACCCGCGTTTTACATGTGATTTTAATAAACTGTCTTTTTTAGGTTTTGAAAGTGTTGAATTGACTCCTCTTGCCGCAATATGTGTGAATATATATTCTGGAGGGAGAGAATTAAAAGTGGATGGTTCTATTCAAGTTTCTCTCCCCATTCTACACACAACTGATCTAAGTGCAGGGGATCACGTACCCGCCTGGACATTTGATATGAGCACAGGTATGCGAGCTCCGTGACAATACTTCGGATATGTTCCTTTTGAACATTTGAATGTTTGATCTTAGAAAAAAATGTTTCTATATTACTATTAAATTTTTTTAGCTTTACTGAGGTATAATTGGCACATTTTTATGTTTACTACAGAATAAGTTGTCTTGTTTAAAACATTCAAATACATCATTTATTTTTGAATGTTTTATCTTTAGCAGAGCACGTTACTGACGTGGGACACTCCAGCAGTGTTACTGTTATAAGCACTTTAAAATGACTAAAATTGGCCCCACTGCGATTAGTATAATACAAATGTGGGGAAAATGATGCAAATATATTACATTTTAAAAATAGCATTATTTATTCACATTCCCTTGCCCTTTTTTTTTTTTTTAAACTCTGTGCCCAACATGGGGCTTAAACTCACAAGCCCAAGATCAAGAGTCATGTGCCTGGTGGCTCAGTGGGCTCAGGATCGAGTCCCACGTGGGGCTCCCAGTTCGGCAGGGAGTCTGCTTCTCCCTCCCCCCACCTCACGGTCTCTCTTTCTCAAAGGGGAAAAAAAAGGATCCTGTGCTCTACTGAGTAAGCCAGCAAGGTGCCCCTCCAATGCCTTTTTTATATCCACCAAGATCTTGAAAAGTAGAAATACCACAGACATGTACCCCTGGGGCTAAAAGTACATTATATGTTTATAAAAAATAAAAAAATTTAAAAAAATAGAAATAAAGTCCAATATATAAGAGGGAAAAAAAAGGTAATAAGCATTTGGCACTAACAGCATTTTTAGGCCTCCATTTTCCTTTTGAAAACTGTGTACACATAAAAACCATAAATAAATTTGTATTTTTTTCCCATTAAAAAAAAGAAAAGTAGAAATACATTTTTAAAAAATTATTTCTACTCTTACAGACTTCTGTTTTGATAGGCAATATGAACTTGTATTTAAAAGGTTGGTTAAGGCAATTTAGAAATGTATGTTTATTTCATGAAAATAAATAACATTGTGTTATTAAGATATAGAGTGATTATTTAAAAAAAAAACAAACCCAAAACAGAAAACTCATACCAGTTTTGGTCCCTGAGTTTAGCCTCCTAAATAGACGCATGTTTTCCTCCTCTGCTTCCCTTGGTTTTGTTCTTGTGTTTCTCTATGAATAAGATGGGAGTCTTTTAAGTCGCAAAACAAACAGAAAAAAGAAGGGATATGATCCATAATTGTCTTGTGTGAGTCGGGGTACAGAGCCTGGCAGTTTCACAGGATCCTCTTGTCTGTTTCTCCTGCGTTTAGCACCGTTGTGTGGTAAGATTCACCTTCAGAGTGGCAAGAAGGGTGTAGGCCCTCAGACTTTGTGCCTAAAGTCTAATGGAAAGGAAGATTTTTTTTTCTCCCTAGTACCAGTTGCACAAGCTCTTGGATTAACTGCAGTTGTAGAATGGAGTTTTCGTGCCTGTTTCAGAGCCAACATTTGTGGTCTGCAAATAGAATGTACAGATTTATTTAAAAAAAAAAAAGTACGGATATTTTTAGGCTTAAGGTTCTGTGTTTGAGCCCCAGACTAATCATGTGGATTGAAAATAGGGACCCATCAACCTTCAAGGGAGACTTAAAGTAAGATTTCGCTGTGATTAGAAGGGTGGTTAGGCAAAACAAAACAACAACAAAATAAATGTCACCATAAAAAATAAACAATAATATATACATGTTTTTAAGAAAAAGTGGACACTACATAAGTAAACAAGATAAGTTGTAAGGGAAAGAAGTCTCGTCTCAGTGCAATTCTACACTCACTACTTCACTTCTGGTCTCCAAATGTTGGGGGTGGGGGGCGGGGAGAGGGTTGTTTTTCTCACACTAAGCAGTTCTTTCCCAGCTGGGTGTCCTAAAATTCTATTCAATTTAGACACTACCTACCTGGAATGAGCATCAGATCCCACAGGTTAGGACTCTGTCCCATAGGACTGCCCCCTGGGCCCCACCTCAGAGGCCAAGTGCAAGTCCAGTGCGTCATCCATGCTTCCGACCAGCCAGCTGTGAGCTGGAGGTCCCCGCGACCGTCTCCTCGATTGCGGAGCTGCTCACAGAACTCCGTTAACCCAAGACCTCGTGCAGCTGCTACTCGGGAAAAATCTTTCTTTTCATTAGACTTTAACGGGGTGGGGGGGGCACAGGAAAAGTTTGCGTACTGGATTATCAGTTTATTATAAAGGGTGTTCCCTCCAGGTGCATCACCCTCCCACCACCTCGATGTGTTTGCCAACTTTCCTTCTGACCCCTGTAGTTCGGGGGTGTTCCATGGTGTAGGCGTGGTGGTCATCGACCAGTGGTGATGGAGCTGTCTCCTCAGCCCGTCTCCCGCTCTGCAGGGGTGTGCGCCGTAGAGCTCAAAGTGCCCACCCTCTGACCACAGCGTGGGTTTCCCTGGCAACCAGCCCTCCATGGGACTTTCCAGAATATCACCTTGTGAACATAAAGTCGGGGTGGTTGAAAGTGGGTTGTCAGGAACAACCAGAAGCGCTCTTTCCACCTTTCATCACATGGGAAACTGCAAAGATCCGAGAAGCTCTGTGCCAGGACGGGGACGGAGACCAAATCCAGGCTGTTGGAATCATTGGGTTGGAAGCGCTAAGCTCTGGAGTCTAGTCCATTGAAAAGCTGTGGAATTTTGAACAAATCACTTATTTGGGCCTGGATTTCCTACTTTGTTGAAAAAAGTGTTGTTTTAAAACCTTTTAAAGGATATCTGTGTTGAGTTCTGATTTCTTTTTTTTTTTTTTAAGATTTTTATTCATTTATTTAACAGAGAGAGAGATCACAAGTAGCCAGAGAGAGAGAGGGGGAAGCAGGCTTTCTGCTGAGCAGAGAGCCTGATGCGGGGCTCGATCCCAGGACCCTGGGACCATGACCTGAGCCGAAGGCAGAGGCCCTAACCCACTGAGCCACCCAGGTGCCCCTGAGTTCTGATTTCTGATTGTTCATCCCAACAAAGGCCTTTGTCTCTAATGTGCCTTCCAGTAACAAAACTTTTGAATTCATATATCAGATAAGTAATGCCTAATTTTAATGTGACTGTTTAAAAAATAGTAAGTTGATCCATTTCCATTAAGTTGGTCTACCTTATTAAAAACACTGTTTTATGGGCACCCAGGTGGCTTCATTTGTTACACAGCTGCCTCTGGCTCAGGTCATGATCCCTAGGTCCTGGGATCAAACCCACATCAGGCTCCCTGCTCAGTGAAGAGCCTGCTTCTCCCTCTACCTCTACCTGCTGCTCTGCCTACTTGTGCACAGTCTCTCTCTCTGTCAAAAAATAAATAAAATCTAAAAAAAAAACCAAAAAACTTTTACATGTTGTATGTCTATCATTACAGTGGATTAACAAACCAAGTACAAATTACCCTGAATTTATAAAAAGCTCTGTTATACTCAACTTTATAGAAGATCTTCATAAAAAGAGCTTTACTGAATTATTTGTTTTATGGATGGCATTTTATAGATCAGATAGCATTTTATTTATTTATTTATTTTTCCTTTTTTAAGTAGGCTCCACACTGGCCCAGTACAGGGCTTGAACTCACAACCCTGAGATCAAGACCTGAGCTGAGATCAAGAGTAGGAAGCTTATCTGACCCAGTCACCCAGGTGCCCCAGATCAGATAGCAATTTTAAAAATATTCTTAAAGATCTGGTTCTAAAAGAGCCATGCCAACAGTAATAGACCAAAATAGTATTTAATTAAAAAAATTAACAAGGCCATAAAACACATAAGTATTTAATCAGAATCCCAGAACAGGTGGCAAATAACCACCTACTGATAAATTTGGATTTTACTATTCACATCCTTCACATATCTCAGTACGCACACTTTAAACATTATTTGGAGTCATGATTTCCCTAAATATGTGTGCTTTCTATTGTATATATTACTGTAATATGCACTGTAAATATATTTAAAGATTTTACTTCTTTATTTAGGAAGAGAGAGGACACATGCGAATGGGGGAGAGAGAGAAGAGGAGGGAGAGAGAGAATCCAAAGTAGACTCCACACAGTGCAGAGCCTGGCGTGGGGCTTGATCTCACGAACCTGAGATCATATCCTGAGCCAAAACCAAGAGTCGGATGCTCAACTGACTGAGCTCCCCAGGCATCCCACTGTGAACTATATTATGATATAATATGTATTATCCATGATAATATATTGCCAAAGTTTTCATAATCTTTGAAAGAGTCCTGCAAAGTATTCTCTACATGACTATCAGCAAATTCCCATCAACATTAAAGACATAAACTAACTGGTATTTTTTACTTACCTTTTTAGGTGCTTGGATAAATCATGGCCAGGGGACAGTCAAGGCATATAATAATCACTTAATTTGGACATATGATGCACCACATTTGGGCTACTGGATAGCAGCTCCACTTCCAGGAACTAGAGGTATTGTAAAAATAAAAATGATTTGAAAAAAATCCAGATAGTGAAACTGGAATTGATATTGCTAGGTCTGGACTTTATTCTAAATATTGCCACTTACCGACTGTATAAAGCTGGAAAAAGCTTCTAGTCTCTTGATCTCAACTTTAATATTTTTCATGTGTTATAAGAAAAGATTAAGCTCAATGAACTATAAGGTCCTTTATGGCTATGATGTCTGATGAATCTGTGAGGTATAAAGTTTGTTCAAATCAAATGCTTACTTTTCAAGAATAAATTCCACCACATCATTTAGAGCTTGGGTGGTGAGCAACAGAGTCAGATCTTCGATCATCCATAAAGTGTATCAGGATATAGGGAGTTCACAGGGCCCCAGGAAAGGCTAAAGAACTAGATTCTAAAAGGCAGATATCTTAGGGAACCCCCTTAGCAGGCCTCTTTGATTGTCTTGGCACAACTGCTGCTGCATATATGACTGAGCCTGACCCTTTGCAGTCTTTTCCTCACACCATTCCTTCATTCTAGGGATGAAGAATTTGGTTGGCCCAGACTTGGGTCGTGAACACTCCTGGGGTAAGGGCTGTTGAAAAATAGTGTCCCCATACTATGTCAAAGATAATACACGTAATCTCCCAAATGAAGGGTGGCCTGACAGAGGAACTGAAGGTGGACAAAAACTAGGTCTTGTCCACTAGTAATGATGTATTCATGTTCTAGGACAAATGGGTATTTTATTTTTCCTAGATTTAACATGTTATCAGACGATCTATGATTTGTAGTAAGGAAATCACACATGCATCTTGGGTTGTGTAAATCTCAAAATACTCTAACATTGTGTGTTTGATCCATTAAGTCTTACTGAAGTCTTCTAACCTGTGGTCGTGTAGACCGGTTACACCACGGGCCTGCCCCCACTTCGTGGGCCTTGTGGGTGCTCACTGGTACCAATGGCGGTGCTTCTTGGCCTTCCCTGTAGCTTTGCTAAGTCAGCTTTCCAGCCTTCTGCATCTTCTTGCTCTTTTTTCTTGTTCTCCTTTTCTCCTTTAACCTGTGGGTTGGTTGATTTATAAAAACAAAACAAGGCAAAATTTCAGTACCATTTTAGTGAGGTTTTGCGGGGAGTGCGAAGGTCGAATGCATATGCGTTTCTATATCTTTAATCCTCTGTCAGAGAATTCTTTTGGTCCATTGAAGGTCTTGGCTCCCAACCGAGAGGCAGATGGCTCATTCCGGGCTAGTCAGCAGCAGTCCCACTGCACACCCCGACGCAGGGTGTGGCTGACATCTTACATGCATGTCTCTGCAGCATATTCGACACCTAACTTTGGCTTGGCTGTCTAGTAAGGGTTTGAAGGCTCTGTTCTTTCTGCAGGTGTCTTTTTTAATAGTTTAATTTTTTTCATTTTATATTGACAACCTTTGGCTTTGAAACCATGCAAGGTAACAAGCCTTTTTTTCCCCCCAATCCCACCAAAATTTAGTGCTCCAGTAGAAGAAATATGAGCCATTAACCATTATGATCAAGGGGGATGTTCTCCCTATTTTCATTTGAACTTTAGTGCTTACGACATTATTCAAAACCCAGAGGGTGGTTACTTTTGTTCTTCATGATGCACAATATCCTGCAGTCTTGCCAGCTGTCTGACCTTAGTTCATTCTAGATCTGCAACTATAATGAAATCTTGATGAAAAAGAACAATTAATATTTAATACTTCAACTCAACTAAATCCAAGCTATTTAATTTCTAATGAAAATAACCTAAGGAACACTTGAGTTTTATAGAGAAATGTACTTTACAGGGAAAAGATACCTGAAAACAATTATATAATTATGAATTACAAAAGTCAAGTAATTTTCTAGAGTAGGTGGAAGTTTTGTTTTAGCTTATATGTTGGAAAAGATTTTGTGTGAATCAGAGTACTAAGGCAGAAGTGTGGGGTTCCCATTTAGTTTGAATTAGATAGCTTCTAGTGACGGCTCTAAAAATCCACCAGCGAGCATCTCAGAGGAGCACTGTGCTATAAATACAGATCGCTTGACTGTAGCTCTGGCTTTGCCAGTAAACATCTGGCTGAGCCTGAAATAGGTACTTACCATCTTAATACTAGTTTTCTTATTTCTAAATTGCAGGAGTTGGATATGATGATCCCTTCGCCATCCCTCCAAATTTTAGATTATGAGTAAAATCACATTTTTAAAAATAAAAGTTGGTCCTCTGATGGACCAGTGTCTGGTGTGCTGGAGCTACTTTACTTAAAATTTGGTTAATAACAAACTAAATCTCTTTTTTTAAAAAATCAAATAGAACTCTAGGATTTCTTGGAAAATTAGTGCAAGAAACTAAAATCAAGTTACTTTTCATAGATTGCTATAGTAGGGTTTAATAAACAAGTATTTAGGACTGTTTTTAAATATGCATGTTCAAATGTATTTAAGTGAACATATAATTCTCTGCCTTTCTCTTTTTAGGTGGGTGTGCACGCGCACACACACGCGCGCGCACACACACACAGATGCATACTTTTTGCTATTGTCGTACACATAAAATTTGGGGGAAACGCAACAGTATCCACCTCATATTTCCAGAAGTGTGTTCCATTGGAATCCTGTGCAGTGAAAAAGTGTTAGCATTATTCTGTTGTGGAAATGTCTGTTCATACACCCTCTGAAGCTGAATTTCACTCGGTTATCAGACTTTACTCCACTGCATCTCTGGATCCGGGATAAGAATCTGCAGACAGAACTGTTACTCTTATTTCTTTTCTGTTTGAAGGATCTTCGTATTGGACAGCGCTGTACTCGGTCGTCTATCAGATATGATAAGCACTTTATTGTTACTTAGCCTTAATATAGGAAATGGTGGCCAGTACTGGGGTGCCCGTTCTTGTATAACCTTGAGGTTTCATTCAGCAGCAGGTGCCCTACAGCTAACGCTTTCTGACGGCTCCTCGCGAGCTTACACTAAGTGCTTTAGTAAGTGTTTACTTTTAATCCTTGTAACAACCCTCATAGGTGAGATCTGACAGATACAAACTAAGATAAACTCATGAAACTTGGCCAAGAAATAAATGAGAATGTCACAGAGACATAAATGTTGATGTTGGGGTTTGGATATACGTCTAGAGTCCTCTACACTCAAATGAATTCCCATGGACTTTTTTAAGGAGTAAAAGGGTCATGTAGTGATGGTGGGTGGGGGTGTCTGAAAGTTAAGGTAGCAACAGCTACCTTCTTCCCTTTTGTAAATAGTATTTTTACACTTCATCCTCGCCATATCAGGCTTTATACGTGGGGTCTCCTGCATGCAGGGGTGGGCTTTTCTGTTCCTCCAGAGAATGGGTGAGGTGGGAGCAAGGTATATATTTAAAGAAAATTCAATTTTAATAACAAGTTTCTCTTAAAAAAGAAACAGACTAGGATTCTAATTGAGGACCCTAGCTCCAGAGTTTGTATGCATAACCACAATACTTATTCTCCAAAACCTTTACTACTACCATTATTATTACTTCCATTTTATCAAATTAGATGGTGCAGAAGTTAAAGGACCCAAAGACTTCATGATCCTCAATCTTTTCTCGTGCCCTGGGTGAAGCTAAAAGCCTCATTCTGGACATTTCTCTTGGTAGAGTTTGCTAGAAAACCAGTTGTCTCACCACTCGTCCCACCTTATCATCCTGAATACATACTAGACTCCAGTCGATAATGGCCGGGAGACTCGTCGCATCATTTGTGAACCATGCAGTCTCAGTGATATTACGGTGGCTTACCTCGACATTAGCTGCATTTATTTTCACGCAGAATCTTCATAGCCTCCAACGGGTCATCCAAGCGCGTTAATCCAGTTTCACTGCGGTGAAGCTGAGGAAGCCACCGTGTTTCTGTGTGTCCTCACGGAGGAAGGTCATGGGCCATTTGTGCCTCTGTGAGGCATCTTCATCTAGAGGCCAGGCTGAAAGAGTGGCAACTTTGAATTCTTCAAGTCCCCCAATTTTTGGATTCTTTCTAAAAAACCTTTCATACCTACTTCCTTCAGCAAATTCTTTTTTGAATTTATCTTTAAAATTTCTTTTTAAATTGAACATAGCTAATAAGTCTTACTACCAACACTCTTTCCCAAAACCTCTGGGCGCAGAAATATTCTCTCCTAGTTCATTCCACCAAATATTTTGCTACCTGACAGCATGGGTCAGTTTTACTGCCTCCTGAAGCAGATTTCCTCACTGCCTGGCTGGAAGCCGCCGTCATGGCTGTTGAGCTTGGCTTGATTCGATTCAACATTTGTTCTCATTCCAGAACATAAGTTGAAAGAAGAGCGGCACTTTGGGATACACTGCTCATGTATTAGACGGTCTTAGCAAGAGGGCAGGACCATATCACGCAGCCTCATTTACGGTGTCCGCATTTCACTGAGCAGAACAAGTCAACCGATTAAGCCCAAAGTGTAGGGAACATGTGCTCCACCCACTGGGAAGCCTACCCCTGAGACGGGAGCAACCAAACACCACTGTGCACCCATACTTTGTGTGCACGTACCCAGAATAGGACTGTGCACCCGTACTTACTCTGTGTGCACATACCCAAAATAGGAAATGGTTGAAAATTTTATCTAAAACAATAGATTTTCTCTGTTTCACATTTAGGTTCAGGTATAAATGGAGACTCAAGGGATATAAGCGCCTACCACACAGTGTTTCTCACAGCCATATTAGGAGGAACAATAGTCATTGTCATTGGATTTTTTGCTGTACTTCTTTGTTATTGCAGGTAAGAAAAATATTATTTATAAATACAGAAAACTGTCATAATAGCATGTCAGTGTGTTCTGCGTGTTACAAAGTTTCTTTGTAAAAATAAGTAGGTTGATCTTTACAATATGTAGATTAAAATAAAAGTGGATATACTCTAACAGTAGTATTGTATATATTAATACCATATCATGGGATAGCTTTTTTTTTATGACTCTTCTAAATCATAAGTTTTAAACACTTTTTGCCATCTCCTCTACTCTAGGGATAAGTGTGGTACTCCACAGAAAAGAGAAAGAAATATCACTAAACTTGAAGTCCTCAAGAGAGACCAGACAACTTCAACAACACACATAAATCACATCAGTTCAGTCAAAGTTTCATTAAAAGCCGAGGACAAGTCACAGTTATTTAATGCCAAAAACTCCTCATATAGCCCTCCGAAAAAGGAGCCAGCAAAGGCAGAAGCAGAAGAAAGAGTTTCCATGGTAAAAACTCGGGACAGTTTTAAAATCTACAATGAAGATGTTCCATTTCTTTCAGCCAATCAAAACAACTACTCAAGAAACCCAACACAGTCTTTGGAGCCCAATGTAGGGTCCAAACAACCTAAACATATTAACGGCAATCTGTCTTCATCTCTAGGTGATGCACAGGAAAAGAGATACCGCACAGGTAATGAAGAGGTGTACGGACATTCCCACATTCCTGAACAGCTTATGCATATCTACAGTCAGCCCATTGCCATCCTTCAGACGTCTGACCTCTTCTCCACTCCAGAGCAGTTGCATGCTGCTAAGTCAGCTACTTTGCCAAGAAAGGGACAGTTAGTCTACGGTCAGTTGATGGAACCAGTAAGTAGAGAGAACTTCACACAGACTCTGCCCAAAATGCCAGTGCATTCTCATGAACAGCCCCCAGATGCCAGGGAAGAGAATATCCCCCTTGAAGGTCAACAGAGCTTGCCATCCCAAACTTCAGATTGGAGCCGATATTCAAACAGCTTACTAGAATCTGTTTCTGTTCCTGGAACGCTAAATGAAGCTGTTGTAATGACTCCCTTTTCCTCAGAGCTTCAGGGAATTTCAGAACAGACGCTCCTGGAGCTGTCCAAAGGAAAGCCTTCCCCCCACCCCAGAGCATGGTTCGTGTCTCTTGATGGAAAACCAGTCGCACAAGTGAGACACTCCTTTATAGACCTGAAAAAGGGCAAGAGAGCCCAGAGTAATGACACTAGTTTGGACTCTGGGGTGGACATGAATGAGCACCACTCAAGCAGAAAACTCGAGAGGGAGAAGACTTTCATCAAAAGCATGCATCAGCCGAAGATCCTTTACTTAGAAGATTTAGACCTGAGCAGTAGTGAGAGCGGAACCACGGTCTGCTCCCCTGAGGACCCAGCGCTAAGGCACATCCTGGATGGAGGGAGTGGAGCTATCATGGAGCGCCCTGGGGAAGAGTCTCCAGGAAGAAAAAGCGCTGTTGAAGGTTTTGAAGCCAGTATATCCCCCACCAAAAAAAGGGGCAGACCACCCCTAGCCAAAAAAGATAGCAAGGCCAACATCTGGAAGAAGCGAGAGGAACGCCCACTGATTCCCATAAATTAACGCCGAGGAAGTTGTGAGTGTGCTGTCTCGTGGTGTTTATTCTTGCTTCTTGTAAACTGCTGTCTGAGCTTTTGAAGACGTTGGAACTGAGCAGTCATGGTCCCTGGACGTGTCTCAAGCAGAGTAAATAGTAAAATGGCAACTCACTAATGACAGAGAAAGATACCAAGAAATGCTTTTTCTGGCCTATTCTTTTCATTTACTTTTGGGTCATGAATTTGAAGTATCCGAGAGCTCAAAATGTGAAGTAGCTTCAAGACATTAGTTATCTGAAAATACTGCTCAGTCAGCCAATTTAGCCCTCTCCCAAGAAGAACAGTGAAGTGCGTACTCCGGAAGTCGCTTTCAGAAATGTTCCCTCTGCTTTGATGCCCGCCCCTGTAAACATTTAGAAATGAAACTATTTGGCATTGTGGTCTTGTGACATAGGACTGTTACGTTCTCCTCTGCCTATAGGTGAAAATAATGATAAATGTTCTCGATGTTCCTCTAGAATTTAAAGACCAAACGATATTTCCCTTTTTGCAATAAAAAGCATGTGCACTGTACCAATCCCAAAATAAATCTTGTTCATGTAAGATAGGCAAGAAGCCACTTGGTTGTTAGGGAAAAAACAGCTCTTTGGTTGTTTTTGGATATAACTTCACAGACTAAATGATGAGGTGTTAACTTGTTTAAAAATCTGAAAAATGAATGCTCTGATACTTCCATTTTTATTTTAAATTTTCTTTTCTCCCTGCTTCTAGAGTGAAATGATTGTAGCTGTCAAGGAAAACTTGAGCAATCTTAAAAACAAAATCCCATACTTTAGTTTAAGACTCACTGATACATGGAAGCTAAAATCAGCTTTAAGATATTTTTCTGTCCCCCACAATTCATTCATTTTAAACTTGATTTTAAAATCAGTATTTAGATGTTCATTTTAAACTTGATTTTAAAAATATTTAGCTGTTCATAAGAAGCTTTCAGTTTATTAACAAAATATGTGAAACTAAAGGAAATAAACATTTCTTTTTTAAATGTTCATAAGCAGGAAAAGAAATTCTATTTCTCCTAGACTCAAAAATACCTTCAGAATATTACATATGTATCCAGATGCTTTTCTCTTGACATTTGTAAAAGATGTTTTAGAAAATGTTTCAATTTAATGGAGAAGTAATTTTATTTTTATCACTTTTAGCATTCGCAACATTTTTTTCTAGTTTTGGAAGTAATATATCCATGTTCTTTTCATCATAGCAAAGAATTCAGTCTGAACACATTCAACAGCTGTTTGTAATTATAATTGTCTTCAACTCTAAATTATTATTCATATGTCCTAAAAATAAAGCTCTTTGTTAATTAAAATCAATTCATCCCATTTTTCTCCAAATTTCCATGAAGGCAAATGTCTGAAGCAGCTTCCTCTTTCTCTCAGGGGGGAAAAGTAAAACTAGATTACTTTATTTCTCATCCTCTTCTATCCAACATAGGAGCAACATAGAGACCCAAGGCACATAAACAATTTGAAAGAAGCAAAATTAGCCTAATATATTAGTTGTAGTCAAATTACAGATGGATAGTCAATGAAAGTCAACCGCTTTTTTTTCCCCAAGATAGTCGACTTCAGCCAGTTTTTTCCTCTAATTACTTCAGTTTTTCCTATAACACCAAACCTGCTGAATAATACTATTTCTGTGTTAACCCAAAGAACTTAAAAACGTAGGCAAAAGTTTGCCATGTTTTACCCAATCCATAGGAGAGAGATGTACTTGGGGTAATACCTAGGGTTCATTTCTGGAGTTGGAGGTTTCTTAATGGTCTACAGAAAGATGCATTAAAGTGGCATAAATGGAAATGACTTGGAAAAGATTACAGAGTTAGTGCTCTGCTGAAGTGCCTTTGATATAGACGTGCTTATTGGAAGGATACACTAACATCTTTCTTTGATGTGCATTTTCTTTCTGTTAGCCAAATTAAACAGATGTGCAGTTTTTGTTAATCAAAAAATATAGACCTAGTGTTTCATGTTGGAACAACGATTTTTGCATGCAAGTAACGTTTCTCTTTTGTTTTTTTGAATCCAGTTTACATTGATAAGTTACATTGGAATGAAGTTAGAAACTATATAGTAAACTGTTGCACTTCAATATTTTAAGCTTATATTTTCCCCACCTTTAAAGAAAAATGTTTCATCTTTTAGCTTGGTGATGGAATACATATGTTGATATAAGGGTATATTATTCAAGTATGCCACTTATTCATTCTTACATAAAGGAAATGAGATGTATCCCCAGGGGCTTTTATAGAATTTTTTTTTTTTTTTGGTTTCAGAATAAAAATATTTTTTTTATACACTGCACATTCTGTTCTCAATGGGGAAGTATAAGCAATTTACCTTTTCTAATGATAAGTGTGTGACTTCTCATTTGTGAGTAGTTCACAAATTTCCTGTTAAAAAGCTGAAGCCATCTACTTTTTCTTAACCCAGTTAATAATTACCCTACAATATTCACAACTTTCTTAACTTTTTAAATTGAAAACCAACAGTTTTTTGCAATGTAACTCTTGCGAATTTTGATCACGAATTGTTAACCTTTGTGGATCCTTTGTATATGTACTTTGGATATATCTTAAAAGCAAAATTATCCCTCAATTAACTGATGGATTCATTTACTAAAGCACAGCTATATGTATTTTTGAATACATATGATCTTGAGACTTTGTAAAATGAATTTTTATGGCATTTATGCAGTTGTACAGGGTTTACGCCCTTTTCTAATACACAGAATCACAAAGGTCACAAGTGTTGGGGAATGAAAGCGCCACTTTGCATCGGCGATCGTTTTCAGATCACTTTCTGTGTTTGAGTCCTCTGATATCAATACATACAGAGTTTTAGGAATCTGTGGGTCAAATAATGTCCCCCAAAACTTCCCAAAAGGTGAAGCTCAAAGTTTGTATTCCTTTATAGCGAATGAGTTACTCATTTAGCCGTGTACTGGCATTGTAAAGAACATGACCATGTTCATTTCCATCTCAGACCCTAAGCTGACATATTGCCCTTGTTTCTGAGTATTTCTATCTTTTGTATTTCAACAGAGGAATCTCACAGTTCACTGTATTTGTTGCCATTGTTACTATATTTACTGCTAAAAACTGTAACAACCTGAAGATTTGTAAAATGTTAAACATAGCTTATTAAAGACAATAAATCTAAAAAGTACTTGATGCTTTTTTTTTTTTTTAATTTACCTGTTTTAGAGAGGGGAGGGGCCTAGGGAGAAGTAGGGAGAATCCCAGGCAGACTCCATGTTGAACATAGAGTCTGACTCAGGTCTCAATCCCATGACTCTGGGATCACAACATGAGCAGAAACCAAGAGCTGGATGTCCAACCAACTCTACCACCCAGTGTCCCCTGGATGGATTCTTTAATTCTGGGTAAACTACAAAATATTTCTCCCTAAACTGGCATTTCATCTAATATTCAATTATTACTTTTTCCATTTGTATACTCCCTGGGTCAAAGATATTTGAATACTCTTTGTTTATATAATGAACTTGATTTCTCTTTATATTTCATGTTCTCCAAATTTCACATTTTTACTATGAAAGCCGAGAATAGACAAATTATTTTTCCTTTCAGTGAGAAGATTTGTTAAGATATGTCATAGAATGTAAAATAAAATTGCAGCATGCAAAATACATAAGTGAGAAAATGATACAGTATCCCTGCCTCCTCCACTTAAAATTATTTGGACTTTAAACATAGATAACATAATCACACAAAGGCTATTCACACTTAGGGTGTTACATGTCCTTCAAGAGCCCTTCTGCTCACCTAGCTGAACTGTACTCAAGTTCAGGGAGTCTACATTTTGGGGTTTTAGAATATCTTTTATTTACTTAAAAAATAATAAATTTTATTTTAAGTAGGCTCCATGCCCAGTGTGGACCCCAACAACGGGCTGGAACTCACTACGCGAAGTTCAAGACCTGAGTTGAGATCAAGAGTTAGACGTTTAACTGACTAAGCCATCGAGGTGCCTTTTTTTTTTTTTTAATTTTTAAGAAATCTCCCCACCCAGTGTGGACCTTGACCTTAAAACTCTGAGATCAAGTGTTGCATGCTCTACTGACTGAGCCAGTCAGGCACCCCTAGACTATCTTTTAAAATCATCATCTTGGCTGCTATGTTTTCAGACATTTTGTGTAACTTACATAAACTAAAATGGCAGTAGAAATACCTTTGGTCAGTTCTCATGGCAGTTGGGCTCGGAATGCACTTACAAATGCAATGCAGATTATGATCTCAGCAGTGTTGTTTGAGATAGACACTCCCATTTGGATCCCTGTAGAGTACAAGCCCGGCTGTGGCTACCTTTGTTCCAGGGCCTGGTCTCCCACTGGGATAGTCTAAGTCTTGACAGAAATAATGCACCTTCTGGAGACGTCCCGCAGGACCTGAGCTCACATGGAATGGACTGTAACAGAAAATAGATTTCCTAAATCACCATCAGATACATAGCTGCTGAAGAGACGGTGTTCATGAGGCAGTCAGGACATTCTCATGTCGGAAGGGAGATTCATATCGGTAGACTAATACATAAGAACTATAGGAAAGGTAGTTGAATGGAATTAGGAGACTTTTTAATGAATTTATCAGAAGTGAGTCACCGATCAGTCCCTGATACTTACGACAGCTAATTAAGGACCTTCCCCTAAACTACACGCTGTTGATATAGTACCAGTTAAAACATCAATAAGCTCTCCTGAAGCAACTGTGGGACTAACTTCTTCTGAGAACTCTGTTCTATTGTCTTAAATTCATTTGCTCCATCAAAATAAATTCTTCCCTTGACTTTATCTTTTTTCTTTATTTTGAGCCTCTCTTTTGGTGGTGGTGGGGGAGCTCAGGGGGCTTCTGCCCAACTGGGCTTTTTAATGTATAAAAACATTTTCAGAGTTTGACTAGAAAAAAAATTGCAATGATTATAATCAATTTATAATGTTAAACACCAAAAAGGTAATAAAATCAATTGCAAATGATGGAAAAACATTTTCATTAAAATATATATGGCAAATTTCTTAGGGAGAAATTGTGATAACTCTTTTCTTTCTCAATTAGATAAATTTAGAGACCACAATTTAAAATTACCTGGGTTGATCAAAACTGCAGTAACACTTCTTTCCACTTTGTTAGCTGCAGAAGGTAAAGGCCCACCTGCTCTGCTGGGAAAATTTAATGTTGAGAAGTATAGGATTATTTTTCCCTTCAATGACAAACCTTTCTTGATTGAATCTTATATTTCCTAGTTTCAAACCTATACTTACTATGGTTGTAAATAATATACCACAGTCATGTAGGGATACCCAGCTTCCCAAATGATTTAGCCTTTTTTTTTTCTGTCTGTACTTAAGGTTGACTAGAAGTTTCATAATTCATATGTTGACTGATTCTAACCCTTATAGACCTTATTAAAACACTAGACTAGCTGCACACAGTCTGATTCAAAACACCAGATAATTATACTCCCAGGAGTCTCAGGGCTTATTACAGGTGAACAGCTTAGTTTAAAACCTTTCCTAAACACAATATTGAGAAGCATAATTGTGGCTATTAAGCAACATGGAGTAAATAGTGCAAAATAGTTTTTATTTCTATATTTCAGTCTAGAAAAATAATATTTGTTTTACATAGGAAGTATTTTTTTTTTAAGATTTTATTTACTTGACAGAGATCACAAGTAGGCAGAGAGGCAGGCAGAGAGAGAGAGGAAGGGAAGCAGGCTCCCCGGTGAGCAGAGAGCCCGATGTGGGGCTCGATCCCAGGACACCGAGATCATGACCTGAGCCATAGGCAGAGGCTTTAACCCACTGAGCCACCCAGGTGCCCCACATAGGAAGTATTTTTAATAAGTGTATTTATTCAGCTCAAATTTATCCCTAATATCCAGCTTTATATAATAAATACTATTTTGAAACCCTGATTTCTAACTTAGATGACTTCTGAGAGATTTGTATTCATTAGATACAAAAATGTTTAATTATTAACATGGACTTTTCCATATATTTTATTGTTACTATTTTTTTCCACTTAGTATTTATTACTGATTATTCAGGTAACTGGGTGGCTGGGAGAGATCAGTATTTTTCTTTTAGATGTTCTGAATTATAAGGATTGGTGGGGCATCTATATTTCTCATGCACCTCCCTTACATGGCTGATGGAAAACTTAAATAAGGTGATAGAGGAAAAAACACAGGCTAGCAAATATTATTGATTTTTTGATATTACATTTGATTAATTTAAATTATAAGGGGTTGATTTTATGGCTCAACCTTGTTAAACCAAGTTTATCTCCATTTAAGAACTCATGATCATCAATCACTGCAAACTAACTGGCATTTGAAGGCTACGTTTTGATAATTGAGTTCTGTTACAGCCATTATTGTTGCGCTTTTTCATCAGTATCAGTAGGTATTGGGAAAAAAGAGGACCTATAAAATTAGGGAGGAAGAGGACCCAAGACAGCAGTACAGAAAGACCCTGAATTTACATCCTCCAGGAGCACAACAAACTTGAGCTATATATAGAATAATTCTACTCTGAAAGAGAGGAACTAGAAAATTAGATGAACAATGTATTTAAAACAATTCAATATATTCACAAAAAAGATAAGACATGCACTGAGAATAAAAGAAGCAAAGACATTAACTTTCTCTGGATCCCACTGTTGATGTGGTAACCCCACAACCTGGAAGGATCCCCAAAATATGGGATTCTCTCTTGAGGAGTGAAGGGACTGTTCCCCACACTCGGCAACCCAACCCTTTGAGCTGGCACTATAAAGATGAGGCCCCAAAGTGTCTGGTATTGAAAATCTGGGCAATAAAAATCAGGAGAATCATAGACTTATAGTACAGAAATCCCACTCTTAGGTGGCTTATGTACAAACACATTTGTCCTGAGATCCAGCACAAAAGCAACAGATTGAAGAGTGTCTAAGCTGTAAGCAAGGGAGACCCACTTACTAACTTTAAAGCAGCTACTGGTGAGACAGGAATCCTCAAGGACTCTATGCAGGGACGGAAGTCCTGGCAGACATTTTTACAATCTCATTGTAATATGCTGGTGACAGAGTCAAAGGGCACCATTTTCGGTGCCTTCCCTCTAACCTGCCAGCACCAGAGAGCATGATCTACTTACCCTGTGCCATAACTGAGCTGGGTGAGCATCCTGAGCCCCACCATACAAGATAACACCCAAACCACAATAAGGCCAAGTGAGTGTCCCAAGCCCCATGTTCCTTGCTCAGCAGTGGAGAGGCAAACAGCCTGAGTGAGAGCCGTGATCCCTGCACAACCTTCACAGATACTGGCCAGGGGAGCACCCTGAGCCTTGCCCTCCCTATTCAACAGCCAAGACACAACTGGGTTGGGTGAGCACCCTGAACCCCAGCCACCCTGGACAGAAGTGGGATGGGAAAGTGTCCTGGGCCCCACATCCCTGTACAGCAGCCGCAACCCTACCATAGCTAGTGGGCAATACAGCCCATACAAGGGATGCCCATATAGTGTTTGGCTCTGGTGACCAAGGGAGATTGTACTTCTGGCCCACATGGAACAGATCCTATATAAGACCACTCATTAAAGACTAAAAATTGTATGGAACAAGAAAAGACCCCAAATAGCCAAAGAAATATTGAAAAAGACAACCAAAGCTGGTGGCATCACAGTCCCACACATCAAGCTCTATTACAAAGGTGTCATCATCAAGACAGTATGGTACTGGCACAAAAACAGACACTTAGATCAATGGAACAGATAGAGAACTCAGAAATGGGCCCTCAACTCTATGGTCAACTAATCTTCAACAAAGCAGGAAAGAATCTCCAATGGGAAAAAAAATTCTCTTTAACAAATGGTGTTGGGAAAATTGGACAGCCACCTCCAGAAGAATGAAAGTGGACCATTTCCTTACACCGTACATAAAAATAGGCTCAAGATGGATGAAAGACCTGTGAGACTGGAACCCATCAAAATCCTAGAGGAGAACAGAGGCAGCAACCTCTGTGACCTCAGCCACAGCAACTTCTTGCTAGACTCATCTCCAAAGATAAGAAAAACAAAGGCAAAATGGAACTATGATCAAGTTCAAATGTTCAAAAAGTTCAAAAGTTCAAAATGGAACTATGATCAAGTTCAAAATGGAACTTGATCAAGATAAAAAGTTTTGCACAGCAAAGGAAACAGTTGATGAGACCAAAAAACATCAGATAGAAGATATTTGCAAATGTCTTATCAGATAAAGGGCTAGTATCCAAAATCTATAAAGAACTTACCCAACTCAACACCCAAAGAACAAATAATCCAATCAAGAAATGGGCAGAGGACATGAACAGACATTTCTGCAAAGAAGACATCCAGATGGCCAACAGACACATGAAAAAGTGCTCCACATCACTCGGCATCAGAGAAATACAAATCAAAACCACAGTGAGATACAGCCTCACACCAGTCAGAATGGCTAAAATTAACAAGTCAGGAAATGACAGATGCTGGCGAGGATGTGGAGAAAGGGGAACCCTCCTACACTGTTGGTGGGAGTGCAAGCTGGTGCAGCCACTCTGGAAAACAGCATGGAGGTTCCTCAAAAAGTTGAAAATAGAGCTACCGTATGACCCAGCAATTGCACTATTGGGTATTTACCCTAAAGATACAAATGTAGTGATCCGAAGGGGCACGTGCACCTGAATGTTCATAGCAGCAATGTCCACAAGCGCCAAACTATGGAAAGAACCTAGATGTCCATCAACAGATGAATGGATAGAGAAGATGTGGTATATGTATACAATGGAATACTATGCAGCCATCAAAAGAAATGAAATCTTGCCATTTGCGATGACGTGGATGGAACTAGAGAGTACTACGCTAGGCAAAATAAGTCAATCAGAGAAAGACAATTATCATATGATCCCACTGATATGCAGAATTTAAGAAACAAGGCAGAGGATCATAGGGAAAGAGAGGAAAAAAATGAAACAAGATGATACCAGAGAGAGAGAGACAAACCATAAGAAACTTATTTTTTTAAGATTTTATTTATTTATTTGAGAGAGAAAGAATGAGAGAAAGCATGAGATGGGGGAGGGAGGGTCAGAGGGAGAAACAGACTTTCCATTGTGCCGAGAACCCAATGTGGGACTCAGTCCTGGGAATCTAGGATCATGACCTGAGCTGAAGGCAGACGCTTAACCACACTTAACTGAGCCACCCAGGTGCTCAGGGTTGCTAGAGGGGAGGGGTGGATGGGGTGGCTGAGTGACAGATGTTGGGGAGGGTATGTATTGTGGTGAGAGCTGGGTTTTGTGTAAGACTGATAAATCACAGGCCTGTACCCCTAAAACAAATAATACATTATATGTTCATTAAAAATAAATAAATAAATAAATAAATAAAGGCTAAGGGAGGTAGCCATTTTGCTTAATATATACAGACAAATAGAGAAACGGGCAAAATGAGGAGACAGAGGAATATGTTCTAAACCAACGAACATGACAAGTCCCCAGAAAAAAAACTTAATGAATTGGAGATAAGCAACCTATGCAATAAATAATTCAAAGTCATGGTCATAAAAATGCTCACTCAGGGGCGCCTGGGTGGCTCAGTGGGTTAAAGCCTCTGCCTTTGGCTCAGGTCATGATCTCAGGGTCCTGGGATCGAGCCTCACGTCGGGCTCTCTGCTCGGCGGGGAGCCTGCCTCCTCCTCTCTCTCTGCCTGCCTCTCTGCCTACTTGTGATCTCTGTCCAATAAATAAATAGAAGCTTTTAAAAAAATGCTCACTCATCTGGGAGAAGAATTGGATGAACACAGCGAGAACTTCAACAAAGAGAAAATATAAGAAAGGACCAAACAGCAGTCATAACTGTCCTGAAACATACACTCGAGGAGCACAACAGCAGAAGAGACGAAACAGAAGCCCGGACGACATGCGGGAAGGCAGAGCAAGGGAAAACGTCGAGACAGAACCGCAAAGTGAAAAAAAAAGAATTAAAAGAAGTGACGAGACATTAAGAGACTCTGGAACAACACCAAGAAGAAATAACAGTCACATTACAGATATCCCAGAAGGGAAAGAGAAAAGGGGCCAGAAGAAATGTTTGAAGAAATAATGCCTGAAAACATCCCTAATCTGGGGAAGTAGACAGACATCCAGGTCCAGAAGCCCAGAGAGTTCCAAACATGATGGACCCAAAGAGAAGCACAATGAAACACATCATAGATAAAACAGTAAAAGTGAGGAATAAAGAAAATCTTAAAAGCGGTAAGAGATAAGCAACATATGGCTAAGAGAATTGTCATAAGCGAGTCAGTGTAGCCTCAGCAGAATGTTGACAGGTCCGAAGGGAGCGGCGGGACATTCAACGTGCTGACAGGGAACAACTGGCCAGAAGTCTCTACCTGACTGTCATTCAGAATCAAAGGAGAGATTAAGAGTTACCCAGACAAGGAAAAGCCAAAGGAGGTCTTCACCACTAAACCAGCTTTGCAAGAAATGTTAGAGACTTTTTAAGCTAAGAAGAAAAGGTGCTAATTAATAATAAGAAAATACATAACAAATAACACGGAGGACATGGGGAGATGGAGAGGAGAAGGGAGTTGAGGGAAATTGGGGGGGAGATGAACCATGAGAGACTATGGACTCTGAAAAACAACCTGAGGGTTTTGAAGGGGCGGGGGGTGGGAGGTTGGGGGAGCCAGGTGGTGGGTATTGTGGAGGGCACGCATTGCATGGAGCACTGGATGTGGT
>PISX010003819.1:0-73703 GCA_004024625.1 Mellivora capensis | reverse complement strand
TGTAAGCAGACCCTGAGCTTAACCTCCTCACGGATACACCAAATCCACACTCCCTTGTAGAGCACCTGGGACTGCCTGGGCACCGTCTGCACAACCAGAGGGAGAGAACGGCAAGAAAGACAGACACAATAAGGCAGAGAACCAACTTCTTGCTGTGAACCGCAGTAGGGAGAAAGAGGACTGCAGGACCAGGACCAGATTTGTCTGCTCAGGGCCACAGGGAAAAAAAAGGCTGTGGTTTAAAAAGGCAACTGGAACATAAAGGAAGCAGCTCGAAAACCCTGCCAAGCAGTGCGGCAGGTCCAATGGGCCGATGAGACGCGGTTTACATTCCCCTTCCACCTTGATAGCACGGACGAGAGTCATAGCTGGCCTGCTGCCTCGGTGATCCCTGGGCCCCCAGCCCACCCAACCCTGGATGCCCTAGGCTACAGGAGGGGGGAAAAAAAAAGACATGGTTTAAAAGAACAACTATATAGAATACCTATATTACAACTGTATTATAAACTATAATACAATATTAAAAGAATATATAGAACCTAAAGGAACTAACCCTAGAACCCTCCCATATGGCAAACGAGCTGCTGGAAGTCTATCCGGTTTGGTGGGGCTGGCAAATCCCACAGTTTACATTCCTTCTCCTCCTTGTTAGCATGGACAGGAGCCGGGGCCAGGTGTTCCGGCTGGTCTACTGTCTCAGTAAGCTCCAGGCCCCTAGTCCACACCAGCCCCAGCCATCCCATGGCACGTACCAGGACACCCCTGGCCAGTGCTCACTACAGCTCCAGCCAGCTTGCCAAGATGACCCAGGAATGCTCCAGGCCCACCCCACTTTGGCTCCTGGGGCACTCCCAGTGCAGAGTGCTCTGAGCACCCCATAACCCACAACTGGGACCTTCCTCTGTCCCACCTGGGCACACCCTGCATGGACCACTTTGGGATTCCCTGGCCTGTGCCCCACCTTGACTCTGGCTGCTGTGTCAAGGCAGTGCCAGCACAGACCACCCGAGGATATTCTGCCTTGCCCCGTCCACTTCAGCTACAGCTCCTTCCAGGGTGCACCCAAGGAGCCTCACCTAGGTTCCTGCTACCTTGCCAGAGCAACCCCTGTACAGAGCACTCTGTGACCGCCCCACCCCCAGCCGGCACCCCAGCTTGGCTCCAGCTTCTCTGCCAGGACACCCTGTGGGGAGAACCCCAGGCCCCTCTGGCTTGCACCCAATGCAGCTTTAACTCTCCTGATAGGACATTCTCTATGTGAAGGACCCCAGGACCACCCGAGACATTTCCACTTTAGTTCCAGGCATCCCACCAGGACAGCCCCAGCATGAAGTGCTCTGGCACCCCCAGTCCACACCAGCCACAGTTCCAGCCATCCAGGCAAAGTCACCAGGCCACGTAATAGGCACAGGAGATGACTATCCAGAAAAACTATTCCTTCAGGTATAGGAGAAGTAGCTGTTCTACTTAATTCATAGAAACAACACAGAGAGTCAAGCAAAATAAGACAGGAGTATGCTACAAATGAAAGAATAAGATAAAAATTCAGAAAAATAACTAAATGAAATGGAGAGAAGAAACGTGTCTAGTAAATAGTTTAAAGTGATGATCATAACTATGCTCGCTGTACTGGAGAGACGACTGGAAGAACTCAGTGAGAACTTCAACAAAGAGAGAGAAAATACAAAAAAGAGGCAACCAGAGTTGAACACAACTGAAATGAAAACAAAACACTAGAGGGAATCAAGAATAGATTAGCAGATGCTGAAAAATAAAGCAGCTATGTGAAAGACAGGATAATAGAGAGCACTCAAGATGAATAACAACAAACAAACAAACAAACAAACAAAAGAAAGTAATAGATTTTAAAAATGAGGATGGGTTAAGGGATCTTTTGGACAACATTAAGCAAACTAACATTCATATTATATAGTCTCAGAAAAAAAAAAACAGAAAATTATTTGAAAAAATAATAACTGAAAACTTCTCTAGCCTAGGGAAGGAAACAGAAATCCAGGTTTGGCAAAAGCAAACAGAGTTCCAAACAAGATAAGCCCAAGGAGGTCCACACCATCACTCATTATTAAAAAGTCAAAGATTAAAGATCAAGAGAAAATTTTAAAAGCAGCAAGAAAGGAGCAAGATTTTATGTTTTAGGGAAATCCCATAAGGCTATCACCTGATTTTTCTGCAGAAACTTTACAGGCCAGAAGGGAGTAGCATGATACATTCAAAGTGCTAAAAGAAAAAAAATCTACAACCAAAAATACTCTGCCTAGCAAAATTGCCATTCAAAATGGAAGGAGAGAGAATTTCCCAAACAAAATTAAAGGAGGTCATCACCACTAAACAGGTCTTATAAGACATGTTTAAAGGACTTCCTTGTGTGGAAAAGACAAAAGCATAATTAGGAGATATTTATGAATAAAATGATATAAAATGCAACAACATACACATAAAACATGGCGAAGGGAATTAAAAAAGTTTAAGAATGTGTGCAAATGGGGGCACCTGGGTGGCCCAGCCGGTTAAATGGCCAACTCTTGGTTTTGGCTCAGGTCATGATCTCAGGGTTTTGAGAGTGAGTCCCACCATGTCGTCGGGCTCCTATTCAGTGAGGCGTCTCCCGCTGCCCCTCCCCTTGCTTTTGTGTGTTCTCTCGCTCTCTAAAATAAGTAAATAAATCTTTTAAAAAATGTGTTAAACATAATTGGTCATAATATAGACCATTATATATGAACCTAATGGTAACCACAAACCCAAAACCTATAATAAATACACAAAAAGTAAAGAGAAAGAAAGCCAAATATAACACTACAGAAACTCATTATAAGGAAAGGGAGCAAAAGAAGAAAAAAACAGAGAAGAACTACCAAAATAACCAGAAAGTGAATTATAAAAAAGGCAATAAGCATATACATATCAGTAATCAGTAATCAGTAAATGATCTAAGTACTCTAATCAAAAGACATAAAGTGGTGAATGAGGGGTGCCTGGGTGGCTCAGTGGGTTAAAGCCTCTGCCTTCGGCTCAGGTCATAATCCCAGGGTCCTGGGATTGAGCCCCACATCGGGCTCTCTGCTCAGTGGAGAGCCTGCTTCCTCCTCTCTCTCTCTGCCTGCCTCTCTGCCTACTTGTAATCTCTGTCTGTCAAATAAAATAAATAAAATCTTTAAAAAAAAGTGGTGAATGAATAAGTAAACAAGACCCATTTATATACTGCCTACAAGAAACTCACTTCAAACTCTCAGATGGAAAGTAAAAGGATGGAAAGATATTCCTTGGAAATGGAAGCAAAACACACACACAAAAATCTAGGTAACAATACTTTTACCAGACCATCTAAGACTTTAAAGCAAAGACTATAATAAGAGAGAGAGAAGGGCATTACATAATGATAAAGGAATCAAGTCAAAAAGAAGATATAATTGTAAATATCTTTGCACCCAAAACGGAGCACCTACATAAAGCAAATATTAACAGACGTAAAGGGAGAAATTGACAGTTATACAATAATAGGGGACTTTAATACCCCACTTACATCAGTATATATCAACCACGCAGAATATCAATAAGAAAACAGGGTCTTTGAACACCCCATTAGACTAGGTGGACTTAACATATATACAGAACATTCCATTCAAAAGCAGAATAAACATTCCTTTCAAGTGCACAAGAAACATTCTCCAGCACAGATCATGTAAGCCACAAAAACAATTCTCAATAAATCAGAGAAAACTGAAACCATATTATACATCTTTTCCGACTGCAACCTTATGAATGAAATTAGAAATCGTTCATAGGAAAAAAGACTAGCAAAAACACAAGCACACGGAGGATAAACAACATGATACTAAACAACCAATAGGTCAATGAAGAAATCAAAGAGGAAATTAAAACAATACATAAGAAATGAATGAAAATGAAAATGGTCCAAAATCCTTAGGATGCAGTGAAAGCAGTTCTAAGAGGGAAATTTATAGATATATGTCTACCATAAGAAATGGGAAAAATCTCAAACAATCTAACCTTACAACTTAAAGAAATAGAAAAAGAACAAAGCCCAAGGTGAGAAGAGGGAAGAAAAGAATAAAGATCAGAGCAGAAATGAATGAAAGATTAAAAAAAAAATCAATGAAACCAGGAGCTGGTTCTTTGAAAAGACAAACAAAATTGACAAACTTTTAGCTAGCCTTATCGAGAAAAAATGAGAAGGGACCCAAATGAAAGAGGAGAAATTACAACTGATACTATGGAAATACAAAAAATAACACTATAAATAATTATCTGCTAAAAAATTAGACAATCTAGAAGAAATGGATGAATTCCTAGAAACACACGATCCTCAAAGAGTGAATCATGAAGAAATAGAAAATCTGAAAGACTGACTGCTAGTAACTGAATTGAAACAGTAATCAAAACCTCCCCCAGGGGGCGCCTGGGTGGCTCAGTGGGTTAAAGCCTCTGCCTTCGGCTCAGGTCATGATCCCAGGGTCCTGGGATGGAGCCTCGCATCCGGCTCTCTGCTCCATGGGGAGCCTGCTTCCCCCTCTCTCTCTGCCTGCCTCTCTGCCTACTTATGATCTCTGTCTGTCAAATAAATAAACAAAATCTTTAAAAGAAAAAAAACAACACACAAAAAAACAAAAAACAAACAAACAAAAAAACCTCCCCCCAACAAATGCCTGGGTCCAGGTGACTTCACAGGTGAATTCTACCAAACATTTAAAGAGTATAACACCTATACTCCTCAAATTATTCTAAAATTGAAGAGAAAGGAATGCTACCAAACTCACTTTACAAGGCCAGCATTATCCTGTTATTAAAACCAAAGACACTAGAAAAAAAGAAAACAGGTCAATATTCCTGATAAACCTAAACACAAAATCCTCAACAAAACATTAAAAACATTATACACCATGGTGAAGTGGGATTCATCTCAGGGATGGAAGGATGGTTTAACATTAAAAAAAAAACAATCAACAAAATAGGCCACATAACACAATGAAGAATAAAATTCACATGACCATTTCAGCAGATGCAGAAAAAACATTTGACAAAATTCAACATCCCCTTATAAAAACTCTGAACAAAGAGGATTTAGAAAGAATATACCTCAACATAACGAAGGCTACATAGGACAAAACCACAGCTAATAATCATATTCAATGGTGAAAATTTGAAAGCTTTTCCTCTAAGATCAAGAACAAGACAAGGATGCTCACTCTCATCACTTTTATTCAACATAGTATTGGAAATCCTAGACAGAGCAATTAGGCAAAAAAATCAAAAAAACAAAAACAAAAAAAAGGAAAAACAACAACCAAAAAACCTAAACCAAAACCATATCAAACCCAAAAACCCCCAAATAATGAAAAACAAAACAAGCCATCCAAATGGGAAAAAGTAGTAAAGCTTTCACTGTTTGGAGATAACATGATACTATATATAGAAAACCCTAAAGATTCCATCATAAATTTGTTAGAATAAACAGGTCACAAAAGTTGTAGGATATAAAATTAACACATAGAAATACGTTATGTTTCTATACACTAATAAACTATCAGAAAGAGAAATTAAGAAAACAATCCCATTTATAATTGCCTCATAAAGAGAAGAATACTTTGGCATAAATTTAACCTAGGAAGTGAAAGTCCTCTGCTCTGAAAACTATAAGGCACTGATAAAAGAATGCAAAGGTAACACAAACGATGGAGCGATATTCTGTGCTCACAGATTGGAAAACTTAATATTTTTTAAATGTCTATACTACCCAAAGCAACCTACAGGTTTAATGCAATCTTTATCAAAATACCAACATTTTTTTATAGAAATAGAACAAATAATCCTGAAGTTTACATGGAACCATGAAAAAACCCTAAATAGCCAAAGCAATCTTGAGAAAAACAACCCCTCTGGAAGTATCACCATCACAGATTTCAAGATATACTACAAAGCAGTACTAATCAAGTTAGCTGTACTAACAATGGCATTGGCGCAAAAATAGACACAGTTCAATGGACAGAGTAGAGAGCTTATATGATCTCCCCCACTTATATGATCAACTAATCTACAACAACTAAGGCAAGAATATGCACTGGGGAAAAGACAGTCTCTTCAACAAATGGTGGTGAGAAAACTGGACAACTACTTGCGAAAGAATGAAACTAGACCATTCTTTACACCACACACACACACACACACACATACACACACACACAGAAACCTAAAAGTGGATTAAAGACCTAAATGTAAGACATAAACCTCCTTGAAGAAAAAATAGAGGGTAAGATTATGACATTGATCTCAGCAATATTTTTTTGGATAGATCTTCTCAGGCATAGGCAACAATAGCAAAGATAAACAAATGGGACTAACACCAAAAATAAAAAGCATTTACACAGTGGAAAAAAAATCAGCAAACCCAAAAGGCAACCTACTAAGTGAGAGAAGTATTTTCAAATGATATATCCAATAAAGGATTGATATCCAAAATAAAGAACTCACACATTTCATAATTTTAAAAAGCAACACAAAACATGGGCAGAAGACCTAAACGGACATTTTTCCAAAGACATATCAATGGCCAACAGGCACATGAAAAAAATGCTCAACATCAATATTCATCAGAAAAATGCAAATCAAAACCACTGTACGTTCTTACCTCGTAACAGTCAAAATGGCTATTATCAGAAAGATGCGAAATAACAAGTGCTAAGGAGGATGTGGGGAAAGGGAGCCTCACGCACTCTTGGTGGGAATGTACATTGGTGCAGCCACTGTGGAAAATAGTACGGAGGAGCCTCAAAAATTTAAAAATAGAAATACTGTATGACCCAGGAATTCTACTTTCAGGTGTTAGGCAACAAAAATGAAAACACTAATTTGAAAAGATATCTGCTTCCCTATGTTCTCTGTAGCATTTTTCCAAAAGCAGGGTATGAAAGCAATGTGTCCATGGGCAGATGAACAGTAGAGATGTATACACGCACGCAATGTAATATCACTCAGTCACAAAAAAGAACCAAATCTTGCCATTGGTGGCAGCATGAATGAACCTAATGGGCATTATGCTAAGTGAAATAAGCCAGATAGAGAAAGACAAATACTGTATAATTTCACTCATATTTGGAATCTATAAAACAAAACAGAAAGAGATCATAGATACAGAGAGAAATTTATGGTTGCCAGAGGGAAGGGTTTAGGGGGTCGGCAAAAAAGGTGAAGGGATCATAGCTACAAACTTCCAGTTATGAAATAAATAACTCTCAGGGATATAATGTAAAACATAGAGAATATAGTCCATCATATCTTTTTTTTTTTTTAAAGATTTTATTTATTTATTTGAGAGAGGGGCAGTGAGAGAGCATGAGCGAGGAGAAGGTCAGAGGGAGAAGCAGACTCCCCGTGGAGCTGGGAGCCTGATGCGGGACTCGATCCTGGGTCTCGGGGATTATGACCCAAGCCGAAGGCAGTCGACCAACCAACTGAGCCACCCAGGCGTCCCTAGTCCATCATATCTTAACAACTTTGTATAGTGACAAATAAACTGGACCCATGGAGATGAGCATTTCAGAGTGTATAAAAATATGGAATCAGTGTTATACACCTGAAACTTATATAATACTGTAAATCAGTTGTGTGGTGCCCAAATGGGGTGTTTCTTCATCAGACGGGGGCCCCAAATGTGGAGTGACCATCAGGTGGAACCTGGTGGCATCGGCAGTGAAAGAATTCACCTGAGGCAGAACAGAGGCTATAGAAGTTCATCGAACACACCTGGATAGGAGCGGCCAGTCAGCAGGACGGCAGAGGAGAGGCTGTCTGCAACAAGGCAGTGTGTGGGGGCTTTTTAAAGGGAGAAGATGAGGAAATGTGGCTACATATGGAATCTTTCGTTTTTTGGGAACTGTGCCTAATTGTAGGTACCCCATTCGTTCGTTAGGGTCTATGGGTATCTGAGATGGGTTGCCTGACGGGCCTGCCTGTATTCAACCAGGGGGCCACTTTGGTCCTTTTTGAAATCCACTACTCAAGCCTGTTTGTCTAAAAGCAGCTCCTACAAGTTACAAATTATAAATCAATGAACATTACTTATGGGATTTAATAGGGTGGGGTAACACAGCTCAGCTGCTCTCATGCAGAGTTTGCCTCTCAGAGCTCATATGAAGTCTGGGGACTGTAATAATTGTTCAGCTCTCCAGAATGATTTAACAATAACTGTTGAAAATGTAATAAAAAGAGGGTTTTAATGGACCTGTTAGCCAGTGACTCATAAATCAAAGGAATCTGGGTTTTTTTGACATCCTTACCCCAGTACTTTTTTCTAAATTTTTTTAAAATTTGAGGTATAAGTTATAAATTTTGAAGTATTTAATTATACAATTTCCTTCAGAAAAAAATGCTTTTAGAAATTTTTTCTTGATCTTTACTCATATTTTGAATATATTCTAAACTTTTAAGAGAATGTACCAAAATATAGGAGCTTTCCTATTAGCCTGAAGACTCAAGTCCATAGAAGAACAAAAACATGTGTCTTAAGTACAGAGAATCCTCAGTTATCAGGTCAACCATCTCTTCAAAGGGTTATCGAGCCCAGCCCTTTTGCAGAATTGGTGCTAATTTCCCACGCCCCGCCCCTGTCTTATTAATGTGAGAGGAAGACTGGGAAGCACAGAAGCACCCTTTCTGGAGAGGGGGGGTTTATGAAGGGAGCTATCCCCTCACCTCACCTTTTTTTTTATTTTAAACTATTATTTATTTTTTTAAGATTTTATTTGAGAGAGAGAGAGAGTGAAAGCATGAGAGGGGAGAAGGGCAGAGGGAGGAGCAGACTCCCCATGGAGCCGGGAGCCTGATGTGGGACTGGATCCTGAAACTCCAGGATCATGACCTGAGCCAAAGGCAGTTGCTTAACCAGCTGAGCCACCCAGGTCACCCCCCCAAACCTCATCTTCTATGGTGGTGAAGAGAGTACTTGACTGGTATTCCTTCCAGAAACTTGGGTGGGGAACAGAGGATCGCTGGTGGAGTTTGGGGGTGTCCATAATAGGAGGACACATACTCTTTTCCACAGGGGTGAATATGTGCCCCAGAGGGTTAGTGGGGTTATAACTTTTACCAGCAAGACCCCAACTGGCTCCCCTTTGTCTTCACAGAAATATTAACCTTATCTCTAAGAGGCAGTCAACTGGAGGAGCTCCTACTGGTGTTTCAGACCAATTTGAGCTTGACCAGTGGCTCACATCTATGCAGATGGACTCAGAGTGTCTGACGGTTACTTCTACCTCATTATAATGTTAAGGTCTCCACCTGAGGAGGAGCACACGTTTCATTAACATAGTGCAAGGGCCTACTTAGAGCTATTCCATCGGTTGAACAGCCATTTTGTTGTTTCTGCAGGAAAACTTAAACGGACCCTGCCGCCCCCCCCCCAAGGGGAACTTACTTAAAAGCAAGTCTGGGAAAACAGTCCTAGGTAACAAAACCCAAATACAAGGGCGGGTCAGGTCAGGGGGAGGTAACGGCCCGAAGGAACTCAGGGAAGAGTCGGGCCAGGTGGTGACATCCAACCAGTGGGGCGCGCAGACTGTCTCCCTCGCTACCGAGGAGTGTGGGCCCCGCATTTTGGGCGCCCATTCTGCCCAAGGTGAGAGGTTGGTTCAAAGAGCTACTACGGGGTGAACTGTAGTTCAATTGGCCGCCCGTGTGGGACCCAGCATGACTGTGCAGCTTTCTCTGTGTGTTGCCATCTCATCGGCCACCTGTGCGTGGCCAGGCCCGACCACATGGTCTTTGCTCTATAAAAGTTCGTCTGTGAGGCCGGGAGGTCGTCGCCCGCTCTGTAAGGGGCGGCCCCAGCCGGTAGGTTTGATTCTCGATGCTTGGCACGAAATAAAGCTTTGCTTGACCTTCGCTTTGTATCAGTCTTGCTCCTTTGATCACGGACCCTAACACGTAGAATACACGTATAGGCATGTTTTCTAAGTTGCCTTTGCAACCTTATGCCTAAATATACGATGACAAAACTCCTTTTTCTGAGTAGTCATCCTAACCCTGAAGAAAACCACTCACCTCCCACATGAGGAGTCATGGCTTTGGAAGTTATTCCCTGTGATCTCGTTATTTGCTTAAAATAAAATGTCCTTTGACACCTCCACCTGGTCTCCATCTGTAATGAAGGGGTTCAGGACAGGTTCCTGCCACCCTTAATATGCCATTTGGGTGTGTGAATTATTTTGAGCTGGAGGCAGTTGAGCCCTTGTGGGCTCAAGAGAAACTCCTGTCCTTCCCTTAACCACACAGAAGCGGCTAAGTTGGTGTTCTTTCCCAGAATAAGGGCTATGAACAGAGATAAATTTTATCTGAGGGATCCATCTGCATGGCAGGGCAAACATCTAATTACCAAATACCTGCTTTTATCACCCTGTGAAGTACATTCCTTTCCTCAGAAGTCCCAGACCCCGACCCCCTTCTTAGTTCAGGAGACATATATACTTCATTTTGCCTGTCTTTGGAATTTCCACATCTGTGCAGATTCCCCAAATGTATGGTATTAAATTTGATTTTCTCCTGTTAATCTGCCTCATGTCAATTTGATTCTTAGTCCAGCAAGAAGGATCTTTGAAGGGACAGGAATTCTTACTCCCTGATATTAACTCACCAAGGAGTAAACTCAGGTTAATTTGGTTACAAAAGGATAGCAGCCCTGTCCCAACACAAGAGGGGGAAAAAGCACTAGGGGAGATGGCGTTGTAATTCCCACCAGGGGGGAGTAAGAATTGTTTCTTTACCAGAGAGGCCTCAAGTTTAAACACTGAAGAAACTTCAGAGATCTTATTTTATTTATGATAAAGTGTAGGTTAGAGAGTTTCAGTGGCTTACCGCAGGCCAAAGCCATTTAGAAGCTCAAATCTGACAGGAATCAAATTTCCTTGGTTTCCAGTCCATTTTATTCTTTCTTTCTCTCAGCAGCTTGAACTTTCTCTCTTGATCTTTTAATCCAGAGATCGTTCTGTTATCCCATTTTAAAGTAATCTTTGGTTGATTCCTGCTAGACGTTTTCTGAAGTCCACAACAGTAAAACATCTTTCAAAACAAGAGAGTGTAGCTAATTTATATGTATATGTTTGTATTTATAGATAACACTTTCCCACTTACCGTATTTTACTTCCATGGCCCGTACTATCTTGTCAGTCCTCTTCCAGCTTGGTAGCTGTGCCACCTAAGGAGTTTTGTTTCAACATTCTCAGGTTCTATTTTCAGAAATTCGAAGTGGATGAATCCACAAAAAAATATATTTGCCAGAAAACAAGTGATTTGGATGATGATCAAGATTTGTAAATCTAGTACCAAATGCTTTTCTAATGTAAATGTGGTCCTTGAACCAGCAACATCAGCATCATCTATGAACTTGCTATAAATGTAGACTCTTCAGTCTGCTCCCAAACATATTTTAATTTTTTAAAGATTTATTTATTTGACAGAGACAGAGATCACAAGTAGGCAGAGAGGCAGGCAGAGGGGGAAGGGGAAGCAGGCTCCTTGCTGAGCAGAGACTCCGATGCGGGGCTGGATCCCAGGACCCTGAGATCATGACCTGAGGTGAAGGCAGAGGTTTAATCCAACGAGCTGCCCAGGAGCCTCTCCCAGACACATTTAACTCACATTCACATTTTATTTATTTTTTAATAATATTTTTATTTAACTGTATATCCAAAATCACCATTTCAACAAATTATCAATATTAAAAAATCAGTGAGATACTTTACCCTTTTTTCATACTAAGTCTTAAAATCCTGGGTGCGTTTACATTTATGGCTGGTATCATTTTGAGTAGCCGCACGGCAAGTACTTAAGGGCTACATGTGGTTAGTGGCTACCACACTGGACAGCGCACAACTGAGCCAGAGCCCAAATATGTCTGTTAGAGCCTTCAAATGATGTGGACGTAAACAAAAATGATGGCAACTATCATTTCACAGTCACATTTTAATAAGATCTCCTAGGTGATGTGTAAGCAGTGCCGTTTGAGAAGCACAACTCTAATACTCATCTCTGCCAAATAAAATATCTTAGGATCTGAACTACATGTTATGGGAACCCCATTAGCTATCTGCAAACGGTTCTACCTTTCTATAGGGATCCCCTGGTCCATTCTTTCCTTGGCCCATATAAAAGCATTTCTTTCTACTACTGTTCCCCCACGTGGGAACAGTGTATTTTAAATTCACTGGTGTGTGTTCTTTCTTTCTCTTTCTTTCTATTCCTGAAACTTCTGTTTCTGGCCTTGGAATATCGCATTTGTCCTTCCCTCTTTGGAATGCCCCTGTTTTTGATTATTGTTATCGAGGTCTCTCCTGAGGGATGCCTGGGGAGCTCAGTCAGTTAAGTGGCTGATTCTTGATTTCAGCTTAGATCATGATCTCAGTGTCCTGAGACTGAGCCCTGCCTCAGGCTCTGCACTCCGTAGGGAGTCTGCTTGAGGATTCTCTCTCTCCCTCTTCCCCACTGCTCTGAACACACACTCACATGCACCCCCCCCACACACATGCTGTCTGAAATAAATAAATCTTAAAAAAGTCTTTGCTGAATTTGTTAGACCTTTTCTTACCCCATCTAAGCTGGCTTCTGAACCTTATTCCCTATATACTTCCTATAATATCATCCTGTCCTTATTTTTTGTTCATTTTCATATTTAAAATTGCATAGGTTGTCTACCTATCTCCCTTTCCTGGTAGATCTTAAGCTTCTGGAGGATAAGGAACTTCTCTGTCCCTTAGAACAGAAATTCAGTAATATGGTGAGTAGTTAATGTTTTCTGAACAATTATATCAAATTTGAATTATTTATGTAGTTATTCATTTACCTCTTTAACATTTTCCTGAAAGTTCAAAGTAAAGCTTTCAAAATATACATACCTGTGTACACACACACACAGAGTCTCTTGCATTTTGTCAAAAACATAGAACTTCAGTGTGATATATTGAATAAAATTTATTTTTGGAAAGAAATTGTTCTTATTTGAGGTACCTTTTCAAAAGAAAAAGAATAGCTCTCAACGAAATTATATTTTTAGAAGAGAAACTCTTTAAACTTTCAGAATTTATAGTGGGAAGTCTAACCACAACAAAAATTTTATAAAATTAAAAGAAAGTAACCACAAATAACCCATTTTATAATTAAAATAATCCTTGGAAATATCTTCTTGTATAAAGAGGAAGTTTGGGAAGCAACCAAGATGTCCTACATCGCTTCTGTGGGTGAGTGGATAAAATGGACAATGGATTATTCAGAGCTAAAAAGATAAGACCTATCAAGCCATGAAAAGACCTGGTGCAAACTTAAGTGTGTATTTCTAAGTGACTTGTCAGTCCGAAGAGGCTAAATACTGTATGGTTCCAACAATGTTACATTCTAGAAAAGGCAAAACTATGGAGGCAGGAAAAAGATCAGTTGTGGTGTGGGGATAAACATGCAGAGCACAGAAGATTTCTAAGACAGTGAAAATATTCTGTACAATGTCACAGTGATGGATATATATTATTACATTTGTCCAAACCCACAGAGTATGCAATACCAAGAATGAACACTAAAGTTCACTCCTTATGGATTTTGGTGATTTGTGAACTTGGATGATTATGATATGTCAATAAAGGTTCATCCTTGGTAAACTTGTTATCATTATGGTGAATGATGTTGATGATAGGAGAGGCTATGCTTGCATGGGGGCAGGAGGTATATGATAAATCTCTGTACCTTTCTCTTGATTTTACTGTAAAACTGAAACTACCTAAAAAAATAAAGTCTTCAAAAAAAGGAGACGAGAACTTCTTGCAGTTTTGATCCAAGATGGCAATATAGGAGGCTTGTGAATTAGCCTCTTCCTAAGCACAGAACTGAATCTACGGCTACACATGGAGCACAAAAGGAATCCAGAGACTACTTTATTGAATCCTAGCTATCAGGCAAACAAGAAAATACCCACATCATCTACACCGAACTGGGTAGGAAACGCTGAGACACACTTTAGTCATAAATTCACTCCTAGCTTAGAGCCAAACAATCAGGAGGGAACTTTCAACTCCCTGCTTCTCCCTGAGGAGCAAAATATTTGGACCCCACATCTTGTGCCCTGAGTTTTAAGACTTCTGAGGGACAGGCCCCAAAATAACTAACTCTGGAAACCAATGGAGTTTCCATCCAGAAGAACAAACAAAACTGTAGCAAAGAAATAGTTCTTAAGGGGCTTGCAAAAACTCACTGTGGCTATACCCACAGGGCTCAGCACAGAGACAGTGGGCAAAAAATTCCCACCTTTATCTTTCCCCAAGAGAAGCTTATTTGTATACCTTAAAAGCTACTGCTGAGGATCATACTTCTAATCTAACATTGGTATAGAGGATGACTATGTGGTCGTCTCTCAAGACCAGGGAAGCCTGTGCATATTTCCACTGACTCCTCCTCTAACCTACTTTGAGTAATCAATTTTTCCAGCTGAGGAACTTGTATGTATGTCTATTACCCAGCTGTTGGGGCTGCCAACCAAGAGACAGATGCCTAGATCATCTGGCTTTGATAGCAAGGAGGACTTCCATTCATGAGGATTCATACATGACTGTAGCAAACAAAAAAATAGTTCTTAACCAATTGTTCCCCTGGGGGTTGCATTCACAAGTCCCACTGAATAGTAGCAAACAAAGAAGCTGTTCTTAATGGGTGCAGGAACATTCCTTGCACTTCCCACCACCCCACCCCACCATGGCTATAGCCCAGGGTCAGGCACAGAGGGAGCAGGTAAAAAAGCTCATCTCCCAGTTTCTCCATGGAAGGCGCCCAACTATATACTTTTCCAGCTGCTTTCCAAGGGTCCTGCTGCCAAACAAGTTTCATCCAGGTGCTGACTATGATCCTCTCCTTTGGGAAACTGACAGCCTTGGTACATTGTTAACTACTGTGAGCCACTAAGAACAAAGAAGGCAACCTGGACAATCACAAAAAATTGAGAGACAACCAAGAGCTCAGACACAGTTAAACAATTAGATTCATTTTATGCACAGGATTGTTCCTCAAAACTGGGAGAGGTGACTCTATTCTCTAATGTGCAGAAACCAACACAGAGACTCAAGGTAAATGTATAAACAGAGGAATATAGTCCAAACAGAAGAACAAGTTAAAACTATAGAAAGAGACCTTACTGGAGATGGTGATTTATCAGATAGAGTTCAAATAACTGTCAGAGACGCTTATGGAGCTCAGGAGAACAATGTATGAACAAAGTAAGAATTTCAAGAAACAGAAAATATAGGATAGCACCAACTTAAGTATACAATAATTGAATCAAAAAATTAAGGAGAGGGATTCAACATCAAGCTAGATAAGGCAGAGAAAAGGCTCAGTGAACTTGAATACATGGCACTAGAATTCATTCAGAGCAGCAACAAGGAAAAAGAATATAAAAGAGGGAAAATAGCTTTTAAGGGACTTTTGGGACAACATCAAGAGGAACAAGATTTGCATTGTAGGGATCTAAAACAAAGAAGAAATGAGAGAAAGGAGCAGAAAATGTACTTAAAGGAATAATGGCTGAAATAATTCCTAACCTGGGGAATGACATAGATATCCAGATTTAGAAAGCCCATAGAATCCAACAAGATAAATCTAGAGACCCATACAACACATGTTCTAGTCAAATCTTCAAACATTAAGGAAAGAATATCAAGATCAGAAAGAAAGAAAGAAAGAAAGAAAGAAAGAAAGAAAACAAAAACAAACAAACAAACAAAAACTTAGGTACAGGCAACTTCCAATAGACTTTCAGCAGATTTTTATGCAGAACTTTGCAGGACGAAAAGAAGTGGCATGACATATTCAAAGTGCTGAAGGGAAAAAACTGCCAACCAAGAATATTCTTCTTGGAAAAGTTGTCATTCAGAATTGAAGGAAAGACAAAGAGTTTTCCAGAAGCAAAAGCTGAAGGAGTTCATCATTACTAGGCTAGACTTAGAAGAAATGTTTAAGGGAGTTTTTCAAGCTGGAGGAAGAAAATTAGTAACAGGAAACATTTGACAGAATAAATCTCACTGGTAGAGGAAAATATACAGTTAAATTCAGAATAGTGTTATGATAATGATGGATAAATCACTTATAACTCAGGTATAAAGGTTAAAAGGTAAAAGCATTAAAAATAACCATAGCTCAATAATTTGTTAATGGTTAAGCAAGGTAAAAAGATGTAAAACGTGATATCAAAGACAGTGTGAGGAGTGTAAAAGTGTAGAGCTTCAGTATGCCTTTAAAGTTTTTATCAGCTTAAAGTAGACTGTTATAAATACACAGTGTCTTATGTCAGCCTCCTGATAATCACAAAGCAGAAACCTATAACAGACAAAACATAAAGAGAAAGAAATCTAAGCACCCAACACAGGAAGAACGTAAATATATGAGGAATGCATTAGTACATTGTGGGGGGACAAAGAGCAGTACAACTACAGCAGGGAATGTCGATCTCACACCTTTATCAGTGGATAGTTTGTTCAAACAAACAAACAAAAAATCAATAAGAAAACACTGAACTTCAATGAACTTTAGACCAAATGGCCTTAATAGACATTTACAGAACATTCTACTCCACGGGAGCAGGACATACACATGCACATTCTCCAGGATAGAGCATGTTAGGCCACAAAAGATCTTATTATTTAAGAAGACTGAAATCACAGCAACCATTTTTCTGACAGTAGAAATCATTTACATGAAAAGAAAAAGAAAATTAACAAAAACGTGGAAATTAAACAATGTGCTACTGATAAGCAACGGCCAGAGGAGAATCAAAAGAGAAATTTAAAAAACTACGTCTTGAGAGAAATGAAAATGAAAATGCGATATACCAATATTTATGGGATCCAGCAAAAGCAATTCTAAGAGCAAAGTTCATAGTGATAAATGCCTACATTAAGAAACAACAAACATCTCAAACAACTTCACACCTCAGAGAACTAGAAAAAAAGATCAAACTAAGCCCAATGTTAGTAGAAGGAAGGAAACAACAATTTCAGAGTAGAAATAAATGAAATAGACTGAGAAAACAACAGAAACAATAAATGGAATTAAGAGCTGTGTTTTTCAAGAGATAAACAAAATAGAAACAATTTTAGCTACTTTTTACCAGGATAAAAACGAGAGGACTGAGGGCACCTGGGTGGTTCAGTCAGTTAAGGGTCTGCCTTTGGCTCAGGTCCTGATCTCCGGGTTCTGGAATCCAGACCCCTGCTTCTCGAGCAGAGAGTCTGCTTCTCTCTCTAATGCTTGTTCTCTCTCTCTCCCAAATAAATAAATAAATAAAAAATCTTACAAAGAAAGAGAGGACTGAACTAAATAAAATTAGTAATGAAAGAGGAGAATGTGTAACTGATAACAGAAATACAATAGATCGCAAGAGACTACTATGAACAAGTACATACCAACTAACTGGGCAACCTAAAAGAAACGGACCTTAGAAGCATACAACCTAAGACCGACCCATGAAAAAAATAGAAAATCTGAACAGACTGATTTCCAGTAAGGAGATTGAGTTAGTAATTGAAAACCTCTTAACAAACATAAAAGTCCAGGACCAGACAGTTTCACTGGTGAATTTTACCAAACATTTTAAAAATAAAGCCAATCATCTCAGACTCTTTCAAAAAATGGAAGAAAAAATATACCCAAACTCATTCTACCAAGCCCGCATTGCCCAGATAGAAATACCAAAGATCCTACAAGAAGGAAAATTCAAGCCAATATTCCTAATGAACGTAGATACAAAAATCTTCAATAGGAAAGTGGCATCACCAAAGATGGCAAAACAGGCTGTTCCTAACTTCATCCATCCTCACAAGAACAACTAGTAACTTCGTGGACGAAGCACCACCAAGGGAACCCTAGAACACAAGGGTGAAGATAAGCATCTCCCTGTACTGTAATGACTAAGACAGCTGCACTGGGGGGCAAAGGTAGTGGCACATGCTGACCACACTGCCTTTTCCCTGGGCCGGTGCAGCAACACCCTGAGAGATCTGCCCTGAGAAAAGAGAGCCCAGGGTGGACAACCAGCTCCTTCAGCATTGCTGTTTGCTTCTTGGAAACTGTTTCTGCTTTCCCCAAGAAGGGCTGTAGAAGAATCTATAGGGCTTGAAAGTTAGGCATATGCTTGTAATGTAGAAGGGAAAGGGGCTTGCAGTAACCAGCACTCAGATCTGGGTAGACCGAGCTCTTAACTACGGCTCCGGATAGTGCTTATAACCAGCCGCGGCCCACGCGCGGCCCAAAGTCAGGAGCACCGTCGGAGCAGAGGGCAGCTGAGTACAGCTCTCCCTGATTCAGGTCCTCTGGAGGAGGTTTGCTGGTCCCGTAGCCTGGGCCGCCCCAGCAAAGGGGAGCTCAGTAACTACTGCATACACTGCTGAGGAAAGCTCCTGCCCTTACTGACCAGAAAGGCTGGCAGGAACATCGGGAAGCAGCAGAGTCAAGAAAACCTCAAGCAACCAACAACCAAATAACTGATTAAAAAGTGGGCAGAGGACCTGAATAGACATTTCAGATTTGATTTTAAAATACTTTAACATCACATAAAATACTAATTATTCAGAAAGAATTTGGGTGAATTTTACCCTGGTAACAATATAAAGGAACATATTTTAAAGCTTCCTATTGTCAAATAATCAAATGAAGGTTAAAAATATTATATTTGAGTATTATTATCATATCCTTTTTTTTTTTTACACAATTCCTAGCCTACAGTAAAATTAGGAACTGGACTTTTAAAAATTATATCTCTGAAAGAAAATTTCTGTAAACAAAGTAATGTAAATCAGTGCTGGTACTATATTTTAATTTCAAAATCTATGTCACATTTAACAGTTTCATTATTTTATTTTTAGACTTAAGAGAGAAAGAGAGCTAGCATGCAGAGGGGGAGGGGTAGACGGAGAGGGAGTCTCAAGCAGACTCCATGATGAGCTTAGAGCCCCACCTGCAGCGTGATCCCATGACCCTGAGATCACAACCTGAGTCAAACCCAGAAGTTGGTGCTCAACCAACTATGCTACCCAGGTGCCCCTTATGATGTTATTTAAACTATATATTAGTACTATGAAATTTATTGAAATAATCAGGATAAAAATATTTTAATAATTTGATTTTTCTTCAAAATAACTTATTTTTAATTTTGCAATTAAAAACCATGACCATTAGATTCTATTTTTTCCTCTGTAATGAATATCTAGAATTTTAGCATTTAATATATCTGCTGCTGAAGTGAACACTAGAATTTTAGCATTTCGAAATCATTAATTATTCACAATAATGAAAAACTAATAAGGAAGAAATTGCTATTTTTATTTTAAATAATCAGTGACATGGGTGTGTAAAACTTTTGAAAATTAACTTTAGCATATTTTAGTGGCTTTATAAAGTATAAAAGGGATCTATTTTATTATTTCTAGCTTGTACATATTTCTTCTAAATTTTTAGCTTATATCATTTTTTTTAAGTAATCTCTACACCCAATGTGGAGTTTGAACTCACAACCCCAAGATCATGAGTTGTACACTCTACTGACTGAGGCAGGCAGGTGCCCCTGATGGCATTTTTTGAAAAAGAAATTTTTGTCACTATACCTTAATGGTCTTATCCATATATTATTGAAACATCACTGAAACATACTTCTGGTCCATTGTTGACATTTTTTAAATAAAAGCAACTACTTAAAATATTTCTACCTTACTCCTTCATAAGAATAATATACCTGCATATTACCACTAGATTAAAGTTGCATCTAAAACACATTTTGATATTTAGTGTTATATCTTCTAGTCCTTTCTCTTGGGATTTCAAATATTTGAACAAGTATACATCTGACAAACGTGTTTCAGTATGGAACAGATGGCCATAAAACAGTACAAATTATTCACAAGCTGGAATCCAACTTTCAAACACTAGAGCCTCTCCAGTGATTTAAACTTCTATGATATGCCAAATTGTCTTATACAAATCAATGTTTCCTACTCAAACTTGAAAAATTCTCCCTCTGCTCCAAGGAGATCATTCACTCATCCGACCATCATGACATTTTAACTTAAAGAAAATTGGTCATCCTCTTCAAAGAACATATTAAAAGTCGAACTTGTTTCACAATAGACATCACTTAGAAAACAGCTCCATCAGTTTTTAATCGCCTGCTTTTGGAAATGTTCCCAAAAATGTGTACCTCTGAATATTTCATTATAATGGCTCCTTTGAATAAAATATTTATTACCATATGTACAAGAAACATATTCTATATGTAGTAATTAATCATGATAATATTCATGAAGGTATCTGCTCAGTACAATACTAATTCTGTACCTGTACTTCACTGTTAAGATATTCTGCCTTTACAAGCTCCAGAAAACATTCTCTAGCCAAAATCAGAAAAAGATTTGTTTAAAATGGAATAATATTCCCTCAATTAAAAGCTGAGAGAGATTCAGAGAAATGGGGCTGAGAAACACCACCACTGTGTTCTAATGTCAGAGTGGGAGCAAGAAAATATGAGTTTTCTTCTTACCTTCTCACCAGCCACATTGGGTGGCTTCTCACCTTGGGTGAGACATTAAAAACACTTTAAACTTTATTTTCCGCAATTAAAAAAAAACCCACGGGGACACCTGAGTGGCTCAGTCAGTTAAATGCCTACCTTCTGTTCAGCTCATGATCCCAGGGTCCTGGCATGGACCTTGCTCAGCAGGGGGCCTGCTTCTCTCTCTGCCTTCTGCGCCCCGTTTCCACGTGCGTGCTTTCTCTCTCTCTCTCTCTGACCAACCAACCCACCCACCCACCCCAGGATCTCCAAAAATCCATTCAGCTCCTCCACCTTGTGATTCTATTGCAGGGCTCGGGGAGATTAAGAGACACAGGAAAGGGTTTGAGCAAACCACCAGCCTCCCTGCACCCAAGTCTCCCACCATGTCCTCCCCCCGCCCACATGGCCCTGGGTTCTGGGTTACTTTTCCCACCAGTGCACAGCCCCACTGCCCAACAGCCTTCTGCTGATTGAGACGTCTGCTGCCTCGCTACATGTCTTTGTTGCCACGACACCTGGCAACACGATTGGGCCTCAATACATCTGCCGCTGAGAAATTCAGTGTAAGGAGCATCCTGTGCTGAAGGTCACATCCTGTGAGTCTCTCCACCTGGGCTACAACCAAGCAGCAACTAAAATTCAGTCTTTGAAACAACTTGTTCACTCTGCCTCAAATTTCCATTTGTTGGTCACTTCTCAAGTGAAGTCCCATCTTTATTCTCACCTTTGTCACTATTCTTTGTGTTTCCTTTCTTTCCTAACAGCTCACTCCCCTTCTCATCCTAAACCCTTGCGTTTTTTCTCTGGACTTTCAGATTCCACTACCATGAACTCCTTAAACCTGGTATCTTTTCATAAAACGTTCCTGTCCCTCCCACCCTTCCTCCCCTCTTGCCTTAACCTGTATTCCTTCTAAGGACTTCACTTCCCTGCAGCCCTATCATAAAAGCATATTTATTTTCTCATACTGTCCTTGCATCAGGATCATTTCTCTGTACTCCTTGACATCTGCAGATCATAGCTCCAGACTTTCTTATAAAAATGTCAGTTCCCTTTGGGATTTACCATTTCTTGATTCCTCTCCTTTTCTACCCCCTCCTAGGTAGATCTTCTAGACACCTTCAGCTAAGGATTTCTGGCAATATATTTACAGACTTTCTTCCCTAATTCCTCTTATGAAGAAGGTTAGTAATGTCTATGAGGCTGACCCAGTTATTGCCATTGGTTCTCATTTTCCTTCACATTTTCATTCCTGAAGGCTTCTCTTTGTCACATCCACCAACCTATGGCTGTACCTGGAACCTCACTGAAACTTGCCCTTTGAAATCTCTTCTTCAGTCATTACTTTCTCTGACCCAAACTTCCTATTTTTTGCAGCACGCCTGCCTAGTACTCCTGTTTGACCAATCTTAGTCTTTCAATCCATTTATCATTTATCTTGCCTTAGAGTCAGCCTTTTCCTATAATCTCTTCTAATTTGTTCAGATTTTGAGTCTCTTTCTTCTTCGATCTCTCCCTTGTTGTGGCCCCAAACTTGCTTGCTCCTTTTCCTTCCATTGTAACTACAACCAAAATTGTAACCATCATGAATTCAGAGCTCCACCTCTCTACAGTGACACAGCGATCATGTCGTGCAGCTAAACATCACCCAAATGAGTCCGATTGGTGCCATTATACAGATTCATAACTAGCAAACTTAAAAGGAACTTAAAGTTGCCTGAAATGCTATTATGCTTCTCCAGTCAGTTCACTTTCCATTTCCCTCAAGAAAATAGTTTCTTTAATCCTTTTCCAATGACCTCAAACATCTTTCTTCTTTACCTACTCTCTGCTGATTGAGTCTACAACTTAACCACCGCCTGCATCTAAATCTTTAATACGTAACCCCCCTTCTGTTACACTGGATAAGTTCCTGCATCCTACGGATAGGCTATCCTGACACTTACGCTCTAGATCCTTCTGTTATTAACAGTTATCACACATACCAGCTGTAGCTGGTTGCTATCAATCATCACTTACACCAGCTATATTTTTAATGGCATTTAAATAGGTTCAAGTCTCATCTTAAAAACAAAACAAGACCCTAAACTTACATCTTCCAGTTACTTTTGTCTCTTTTTTCATTCATAATCTCTTGTCCTGAGTTGTATATATTCCTGTTTCCATGTCCTCACCTGCCATTTTCTCTTCAACCCAATCCAACCTAGATGTGGCTCCCACCACTCCACTAAACTCTCCTAGCTAAGGCCACTAATATTTTCCTTATTGCTAAAGCAAAATTGCATTCTTCAGTTTTGATCTTACCTGATTAATTGCTAAAAATTGACCACATTTTCTTTCTTTGGTTTTCTAATACCACATTTGTTTGTTTGTTTTGTTTGCCTCCTATGTGGCCACATGTCTTCATAATTCAGTAGTTCAACAAATATTACAGAACACCCATGTTTGTCAGGCACTGTATGTTAAGTGTACAGCAGTGAATGAGACAACAAGATTCTTTCCCTGAAATATCTTATATTTAAATGGGGGGATTAAGTAATTTTATACAGTCTTCAAAAATAGTAGAAATAGTAGAATTTGATAGTACTTATAAGTTTCTTGACATCAGTAAAATCATTCTAAATGTGGCATAACTTATAGCATTATAAGTATATTTAATTTTCATTTCATGTATAAGAAATAACTTTAAAGAAATAAAGTGAAAAAGATAACCACCATCTGGATTTTCCCATGGGTTTGTGGTAAATATTAATGCAAGAAAATGGAAAAAATATTCAAGGTCCTGGAAAGAATCCTTCCATGTTACATGTTATCAAATGGAATGTTTAAAAACAGTGGCTTAAAGCAAGGAAAATCTATTTCCTTAATTTAAGTAAAAATAATTATTTTAATCAGTATGAAATAAAATTTCTAAAAGTTATTCATAAAAACATTCTGAACATATTTATCAAATGCTATAAGTCTTATAAAGAATGGGGTCATTTAAGAGTAGTCATTCATAGACAAGCAGGCAAAATGATGACAAAGAATTCTATATACATTTGTCAAGAGTATAGTGTTTATGTTCTACAAATAAAACATTTTTATGTTCAAAATCCAAATATTTTCTTATGTTAATAAAAAATACATCTTCATAACTGAACTCCTTCTAATATGAAAGATAGCTCAGGACTTTTTATATTTAAAGGATGAGATTCAGGCCTTCTGGACGGATTACTACATTTTTGTCTAATTTTCCCCATACAATTATTATATCTTTTAGACAAACTAATTTTAGTTGTACCCCAATTGGTAATAAGATTTAAATCTTCTGGAAGTAAAGTATCTGATCTCTTCTTGTCTTCTCTTATTCTAGCACCAGAAGTCTTCTTTGGATTGTGGTTAATATGTTTACAGTCTTTTGCCATCTTCTGGCTTTGACAAGTGTGGTATTTTTCATTGATACATGAGGTTCCCCTTCCAGTGGGACATATAATATTCTTGTGAGCAATAGAAGGAAGAAATGTTTGAGATGACATTTTCCCAAAGGGTCCAGTTGGTAAATCTTGAAGATACCTGGGGAAATGTTGGCTAATTTTATATTCATAGATTAATTTTCTTGAGTTTGAATCATCTAACTTGATAGAGAATAGATCATCTATTGCTAGATCCTGATAGGTATCTGTTGGACTTTCAGGTGTATTCAACTTTTCAGAATTATGTTGAGTTATGCTAGGTAAAATTCCAAGTCTATTTTGTTTAAGCACTAATCCGGTACCAGGAATAAAAAGTTCTGGTTCTTCCTGTTTTGACAGATGAGTGATGTTTGTATTTGAAATGGACTGATGTGTGTGTCCATTTACTGTTTTATCTTTCCAGATTAAAGGGTTATATATAACTTGTCCATCAATAGGGCATGAATTGCACTTGTAGAATAACCAACTGTCAATACATTTCCTATGAAACTTAAAAAAAAGGTTAGAGATATAATTAGAGATGTAATTATCTTGTTTATAATGTATACTAAGTTTTCCCCAGTTTCATTACTGTGTTACTATTAAAAACTATTTAGCAAGAATGGAAGATAATTAAAATGTATCAAGTTTTATGGAACTATTTTAAAGAAGAAAATGGATTGGGTTATGGACAGATCTCCATTTTCAACATTAAAATGGAAAGGCTTCTATGGATATCATTCTGTAATATCGTTAAATCCTACTACGTATTAGGCCATTAATTTTACTGTTGCTTTATAATGAATGAAATTTATGAAATGTATTAAATAATTAAGCTAATAAATAATAAATTAAATAAGCCATAACCAACTAGAGTTGGAAGCGGATCTAATGATGGTAAGGTATAAAATATAAAATAACAAATCACATTCTTGGGAAGAAAATAAACTATCAGACATTTTAAATAAAGGTGACTCAAAGGTATAAATATTTATTTAACTATTTCAGAAAAAACTGGTTACCGACTATATATATGATAGAACGTTAGACTTAATTTCAGTGAATTCATTTGAAATAATTAACTATTATTATTAAGTTAATAACTTAATAATTTGAAATAATTAACTATTATTATTAAGTTAATAACTTAAACATTTCTGTTTCATCCAAAGAATCACAAAAACACATTATTCTATAAGATTTTTCTTTATATGGGTAATGAACGTAGGTAAGGCAGGTAAAATAATCTAACTTGAAGAGTTATTTTATCTTATCTAAATACCATACAGCAGAAAGAGTCCTAATCAGTTGAAATCCATCCACAAGGGACAGAGCGGCCTTAAGTCTCCACTGCAGCTCTTTTACACACACTGTTCCATATGAACATCGCTGCACATAATACAACTCAAAAGTGAAAGGAGAGACTTAAATTGTCAATTCATATGTAAAAACTGGCCTTATGAGAAAAGTCAAACCAAAATGATGCAACGTCTACCTTATGAGTACATGGTAGCAATCTTGTATGTTGACCCAGATGAAACGCCTTCAGACAAAGTCGACACTGATAGCCTGGAGCGAGCAGCTTACTATTCTTTGTAATCAGTAAGAGAGGCAGTGACTTCACCACTTGCTTTGGTGTGTAAACTTGGCTGAATGAGAATTAGACATGAGAATGAGAAAGACATGAATATTTATATGTGATTATAGATCAGGAACTAATCAATGACACAGGTAAATAAACTCCATATAAATAATGTGAATGAATCTGATATTTTCTTGAACTAAAGGTAAGAAATTTCATACATTATAAAGTCAAATAAATCTGTATTTATATATTAATGCTGAACAAGATGACCCTAATTTCAACATCAACTTCATAAATAACAAAATTTAATTAGTCATTTCAAATAAAAACGCTAACCTAAATTTTTTTGATTTGCATTTTTTAATGACTAGGAAATAAGAACAAAATTTTAATGAGAACCATATATTCAAATTATTTCAGCCTGGGCCAACACTTACTCCTTGTGTTTAGAAAAATACAGCCCAATTCATGATGCCATCTGGTAGGGAGTAAGGTGCATGGTAAGCCACATTAAATATTCCAGGTTACTGTGATAAATTGCTAGATGAGAATCTAAGAGGAAACTCACTTTCCCTTGGGGTATATGCTTACTACTTTAGTATTCTTAGACTATGTTTTGATTCTAAAAGTACCAATTTCATTTTTGTACCAGAAGTACCAACCAAAAAAACTAAGATTAATGTGAATTAACAGCTATTTATGCTATTAATGACTGACAAAACAGATGAAACAAGTATTTAAAAACAAAACTTGGTTAAAGGTTAGACATATTCCTATTATTTAAAAGTCATTCAGAAGAAAGTTCAAGTACAGAAATACCTCGGAGATATTGTGGGCTTGGTTCCAGACCATCACCAGAAAGTAAGTCAAATGAATTTTTTGGTTTCCCAGTGCGAATAAAAGTTATATTTACATTATACTATAGTCTATTAAGTGTACAATAACATTATATCTGAAAAAGCAATGAACATACTTTAACTAAAGATGGTTTACTGTTAAAAAATGCTAACACTGAGCTTTCAGTGAGTTGTAATATTTTGTTAATGACTGCAGACTGATCAGAGTACTGGTTGCTGAAGGTTGGGATGACTGTGGCAATTTCTTGAAATAAGATAAAAATGAAGTCTACCTCATCAAATAACACTTCCTTTCTGTAACATGTGATGCTGTTTGATTGCATTTTACTCACAGAAGATCTTCCTTCAAAATTTGTCAATAGTCTTTTTCTTAAAGATTTATTTACCTTTTTCAGAGGGAGAGAAAGTGAGTAGGACGAGGGGCAGAAGGAGAGAGAAAGGAAGAGAGAGAGAATCTCAAGCAGACCATACTGAGCATGGAACCCAACACAGGGCTTGATCTCAGGACCCTGAAGTCATGACCTTAGCCAACATCAAGAATTGAATGTTCTGGGGTGCCTGGGTGGCTCAGTGGGTTGAAGCCTCTGCTTTCAGCTCAGGTCGTGATCCCAATCCCTGGGATTGAGCCCCACATCGGGCTCTCTGCTCCTCAGAGAGCCTGCTTCCTCCTCTCTCTCCCTGCCTGCCTCTCTTGCCTACTTGTAATCTCTGTCTGTCAAATAAATAAATAAAATCTTTAAAAAAAAAAAAAAAAGAATTGAATGTTCCATCAACTGGAACTTTCAAAATCAGCAGGTTTGGTTCTGGGAGAGGCAGAGGGGATAAGAAACTGAGTCTCCACCCTAAAAGAGAGAGCAAAACCAAGAGTCCCATTAAGATCAGCACAGAAACAGCAATTTCAAAAACTGGCATATACAGGAAGAAGATGTATTTACTAATCTCAGAGTTTGTGCTGGAGAGGCAGGGATCTCTGGGAGACTACTCCAAGAACCAAATAGCTGGTGGGCAGGCAGCATGTCCCTCCCCTACCTCCCCGCTAAACACACAGACGTGTGCTGGAACCTGTACAGTGTCAACACTCTCCATCTGCACTGCTAATGGCAGCACCCAGCCCCTGTGTTCTCTGTGGATGCACCTCCTCCAACAAGCCCTTTGCCCTTGGCAAGAGTTTGTCCAAAGAGGTGCCACAAGCCTGGCAGGGTACAAGCAGCCCTGAGAGGGGATGGCGCAACTCCAAAGTGAGTCCTGCCCCAGTGAGAGGGGAAGATAACTGTACATGCCAATTTTACTAGGCCCCAGCAATGGGCTCGGGCAAACCTGTGCCCAACAACAAAAGCCTCCCCTCCCAGGAGGTAACACATGGAAAATACTTTGCAGTTTAGGGTTATACAATTATGGCAAAAGTCTGGTCTCGCTCAATGCAAGCCCAAGAGAGCCCCAGACTGGCCCACTAATAACACAGGAACAGACCCTGCCATGACAGACAAATCCTTGCAGGTGACTGGCCTGAAAACAACTTCAACTCAGCCACAACCACATAGGAGGTGCCCCTGAAGTGCCACAGTGACCAGGGGACACTGCACTGCAGGGAACCACATAACTTCTTTTTCATAAGGCCACTCCTTTTAAGATAGGAGACACAGCTGACTTTCATAACACTTAGAAACAGACACATAGAGTTAGACAAAATGAGAAGATAAAGGAATATGCCCCAAGTGAAAGAACAGAAAATCATAGCGAGAGAACTAAATGCAATATGAGAGAACTAAAAGCAATATGCCTGATAATTTAAAGTAATAAAGATACCACCGGACTTGAGAAAAGCATGAACGACTTGAGTGAGAACTGTCAACAAAGAGATAGAAAGCATAAATAGAGATTAAGAATTCAATAACTGAAATTAAAAACACATGAGAGATAATAAATAGACTGGAGGAAGCAGAAGAATAGGTCAGTGACCCAGAGGGCAGAGTAATAGAAAGCAATCAACCTTAACAGGAGAAAGAAGAGAGAGAAAAGAGGGCAGAAAATTTATTTGAAAAAATAAGAGTTTAAAACTTCCTGAATCTGGGGAAGGAAACAGAAAACCAGATCAAGGAGGCACAGAGAATCTCCAACAAAATCAACTGAAGGAAGTCCACATCAAGACACATAGTAATTAAAATAGCAAAAAGTAGTGATACAGAGATAATTTTAAAAGCAGCAAGAGAAAAGAAAGAAGTTAATAAGTTAATATAAGGGAATCCCCATAAGGCTATGAGCTGATTTTTTAACAGAACTTTGCAGGCCAGAAGTGAGTGGCATAATACGTTCAAAGTGTAAAAGAAAAAAACCTGCAGCCAAGAATACTCTCTCCAGCAAGGTATCATTCAGAATAGGAGGAGAGATAAAAAGTTTCCCAGATAAACAAAAGTTAAAAGAATTCATCACCACTAAACTAGATCTATATACAATGTTAAAGAGGCCTCCTTGAGTAGAAAGAAAAGGCCATAAGCAGGAGTAAGAAAAGTAGGAAGCACAAAAGCAGTAAAATTAAGTATATCTAGGGACGCCTGGGTGGCTCAGTTGGTTGGACGACTGCCTTCAGCTCAGGTCATGATCCCGGAGTCCCCAGATCGAGTCCCGCATCGGGCTCCCAGCTCCACGGGGAGTCTGCTTCTTCCTCTGACATTCTCCTCTCTCACTATCTCTCTCTCAAATAAATAAATAAAATCTTTTTTAAAAAATTAAGTATATCTATAAATATTAGTCAAGAAATTCACAAAAAAGGATGTAAATTATGACACCATATCCCTAAAATGCAGAAGGGAGAAGAGAAAAATTTAGTGCATTGAGAATGGGTTGAAACTTCTTAAGTGACTCCAATTTAATATAGACTACTATATGCATAAGATACTATATATAAACCACAAATCAAAAATTAGTTATAGCTACGCAAATAATAAAGAGAATTGAATTCAAGTATGTGACTAAAGAAAGCCAGCAAACCATGAGAGAAGAGAGCACGATTACAAAGGAACAGAGAAGAACTACAAAAACAAACATAAAACAAGTTTAAAAATGGCAATACATACCTTCAATAATTACTTTGGACACAATGCTCCAGTTGAAGGACATGGGGTGATGGAAGGGATAATAAAGCAAGAACTATATGCTGCATACAAGAGATTCATTTCAGATCTAAAGACACATGCAGACTGAAAGTGAAGGGATGGAAAAACATTTATCATGCAAATGTAAGTGAAAATAAAGCCAGAGTAGCAACACTTACATCATACAAAATCGACTTTAAAACAAAGACAATAGACAAAGGACACTATATAATCATAATGGGAATAATCCCACAAGATTAGTTCTTGATTAGTTCAAGATTCTGCAACCAAAGAATATATAACAATTACAAATATTTTTGCACCCAACATTTGGGAGCAACCAAATAGATAGAGCAGCTAATAACAAACATAAAGTAAATAATTGGTAGTAACTCAATATTATTAGGGGACTTTACCACCTCACTTATATCAATGGATAGATCATCCAAACAGAAAATCAAAAAGGAAGCAGTAGCTTTGAATAACACACTGGGCCAGATCTAAAAGACATAATCAGAACATTTCATCCTAAAACAGCAGAATACACATTCTTTCCAAGTGCATATGGAACATTCTCCGGAAGAAACCACAAAAAAGGTCTTAATAAATTTAAAAAGATTGAATTCTATCATGCATTTTTTCTGACCAGAACCTTATGGAACTAGAAATCAACCACAGGAAAAAAATCTGGAAAAAAAGCACAAATACGGGGTACCTGGGTGGTTCAGTGGGTTAAGCCTCTGCCTTCAGCTCAGGTCATGATCTCAGGGTCCTGGGATTGAGTCCCGCATCAGGCTCTCTGCTCAGCGGGGAGCCTGCTTCCCGCTCTCTTCCCTGCTTCTCTGCCTACTTGTGATCTCTGTCATATAAATAAGTAAAATCTTAAAAAAAAAAAAAAAAGCACAAATACATGGAGGTTGAATAACATGCTATTAAATAAGGAATGGCTTACCCAAGAAATCAAAGAGGAAATTTAAAAAATACATGGAGAAAAAGGAAAACAGAATGGTGGAAAATCTTTGAGATGCAGCAAAAGCTGTTCCAAGAGGGAAGGTTATAGCAATACAGACCTACCTCAAGAAACAAGAAACATCTTAAATAAACAACTTAACATTACATTTAAAGAAGCTAGAAAAAGAAGACCAGAACCCAAACCTGTAGAAGGACGTAAATAATAAATATAAGAACAGACATAAGCAAAATAGAAATTAAAGAAACAGCAGAACAGATCAATGAACCAGCAGTTGGTTTGAAAAGATCAACAAAATTAATAAACCTAGCCAGACTCATTAAAAGAAAGAGGATTCTAAATCAGAAATGACAGAGGAGAAATAAAAACCAACACCACAGAAATACAAAAAATTAGAAGAGATTATTATGAATAGTTGTATGCCAACAAATTGGATAACCTAAGAAGTGGATAAATTAGTAGAAACAGACATCCCATAACTAAATCAGGAAGAAATAGAAAATTTGAACAGACCAATTTCTAGCAATGAAATTGAATACTAATAATAAAAAAAAAAACCTCCCCAAAACCAAAGTTCAGGACAGTGTGGTGTCACAGGTGAGTTTTACCAAACATTTAATGAAGAGGTAATATCTATTCTCCTCAAACTATTCCAAAAAATAGAAGAGGAAGGAAAGCTCCCAAATTCATTCTGCAAGTCCAGGATTACCATAATATCAAAACCAGACAGTATCACTATAAAAAAACACTACAGGCCAATATCCCTGATAAACATAGATGGAAAAATTCTCAACAAAATATTAGCAAACAACATGCAACAATACATTACAAAGATTATTCACCATGCTTGGGTGGGATTTATTCTTGGGATGCAAGAATTGTTTTATATCTGCAAATCAATCAACTCATACATCACATCAACAAAATGAAGGATTAAAATCATATGATCATTTCAATATACAGAAAAAAGCATTTGACAAAGTATAACATCCATTTATAATAAAAACTCTCAAAGTTGGTTTAGAGGAAACATATCTCAACATAATAAAGGTCATATATGAAAAACTTACACCTAACATCAAACTGAATAGTGAAAAGCTGTGAGATTTTCCCCAGGACAAGACAAGGATGTTCACTCTTGGGATGCCTGAGTTGTTCAGATGGTTAAGCATCTGCCTTCAGCTCAGATCATGATCTCTGGGTCCTGGGATCGAGTCATCTTGGGCTCCCTGTTCAGCAGGGAAGTCTGCTTCTCCCTCTCCATTTGCTTCTCCCTGTCTCATGCTCTCTTTCTCTCTCCCAAATGAATAATAATAAAAAAAGATATTCACTCTCACCACTTTTATTCAACAAAGTAATAGCTATAGCAGTCAGAGAAGAAAAATAAAAGACATCCAAATAGGTAAGGAAGAAGTAAAACTTTCGCTATTTGCAGATGACAAGATATAATATATAGAAAACACCCAAAACTACTAGATCCAATAAAGAATTCAGTAAATTCACAGGATACAAAATCATGTAGCAATCTCTTGCATTTCTATATACTAATAATGAAGCAACAGAAAGAAAATTTAAGAAAAATTCTATTTAAAAGTGCACCAAAAAGAACAAAATACCTAGGAATAAACTTAATCTGGAGGTGAAAACTGTAAAACACTGATGAAGGAAATTGAAGATGACACAACAAATGGAAAGACATTCCATGTTCATGGAAGAACAAATATTGTTAAAATGTCCATACTATCCAAAGCAATCTACAGACTTAATGCATTTTTCTAGATTTTTACAGAGATATAAAAATACCAACATCATTTTTCACAGAATTAGAACAATCCTAAAATTTGAATGGAACAAAAAAAGACACTGAATAGCCAAAGCAATTTTGAAAAAGAAGCTAAAGCTATCACAATTCCGGATTTCAAGTTGTATTACAAAGATGTAGTAATCCAAACAGTATGGTACTGGCAGGAAAACAGACAATGGAACAGAATAATCTGGAAATAAACCCACAATTATATGGTGAAAGAATCTTCAAGAAGAAGGCAAGAACGTGCACTGGAAAAAGGTCTCTTTGATAAATGGTGTCTTGTAACCACATGGACAGAATGAAACTGGACCAAACTCTTACACCATACATTAAAGTCAACTCAAAGTAGATTAAAGGCCTAAATGTGAGACCTGAAACCATAAAAATCCTAGAAGAGAGCACAGGCAGTAATTTCTCAGACATTGGCTATAACAATATCTTTCTAGATATGTCTTCTCTCTCTCTCCCTCTCTTTTTCTAAAATACTTATTTTGGAGAGAGAGAGAGTATATGTGGGGTGGGGGACAGAAGGGACAGAAGGGGAACAGAAGAGAGAATCTGCAGTGGACTCCATGCTTAGCAAGGAGCCCAATGTGGGGCTCAATTTCATGATCCTGAGATCATGACCTGAGCCAAAATCTAGAGTCTGATGCTTAACCAACTGACCAACCAGGTGCCCCTCTAGATATGTTTCTTTGAGGCAAAAAAAAACAAAATAAAAAATAAACTATTAGGATGACATCAAAATAAAAATCTTCTGCACGGCAAAGTAAACAACCAATAAAACTAAAGACAACATACTGAATGGAAGAAGATATTTGCAAATGACATATCTGATAAATAGTTAGTATCCAAAATATGTAAAGAACTTATAAAACTCAACACAAATCAAATAATCTAACTAAAAAAATGGGCAGGGGGCACTTGTGTGGCTCAGTCAGTTAAGCCTCCAGCTCTTGGATTTCTGCTCAAGTGATGATCTCAGGGTTGTGAGATCCAGCCCTGCATCAGGCTCCATGCTTAGTGCAGAGTCTGCTTGGGATTCTCTCTCTCTCCTTTCATCCCTCCCCCTACTCTCTATATAAATACAATCTTAAAAAATATATATATATATATAAAATTAAAAATGGGCAGAAGAAGACATGAACAGACATTTCTCCAAAGAAGACTTACAGATGGCCAATGGATACATGAAAAGATGCTCAATATCACTCATCAGGGAAATGCGAATCAAAATCAGAATGGGAATATTACTCACCCATAAGAAAGAATGAAATATTCATCATTTGCTACAACATGGGATGTAGAGGTTATAATGTTAAGTGAAATAGGTCAGAGAAAAATAAATATCATGGGACGCCTGGGTGGCTCAGTTGGTAAAGCAGCTGCCTTCTGCTCGGGTCATGATCCCAGCGTCCTGGGATCGAGTCCTGCATCGGAGCCTGCTTCTCCCTCTGCCTCTGCCTGCCACTCTGCCTGCCTGTGCTCACTCTCTCGCTCTCTCTCTGACAAATAAATAAATAAAAATCTTTTAAAAAATAATAAAAAAAAAGAAAAATAAATATCATGATTTCACTCATATGTGGAATTTAAGAAACAAAACAAGGAAAAGTAAAGAACAAAGGAAAAAAGACAGACTAAAAAACTCTTAACTCTAGGGAACAAAATGGTAGTTACCGGGGGGAAGTAGGTGGTGGGGATTAAGAGGATACTTACCATGATGAGCACCAAGTAATGTATGTAATTGCTGAGTCACCATATTGTATACCTGACACTAGCATAACACTGTGTTTAACAGTTAATCTGTGTTTAACTCCTGGAATTAAAATTTTAAAAATTTATTTCTTAAATAATAAGATTTGAAAGTCAAAAGTATTCATTAATTAATGGGTTGCAGAATGGATGCTGTATTAGCAGGCATGAAAACAACCTTGCAGTAGTAATGTTAAAAGATCACAGATCACCACAACAAACATAACAACAATCTGAAAAAGTCTGAAATACTGCAAGAATTACCAAAATGATACAGAGACATGAAGTGAGCAAATGCTGTTGGAAAAACGGCACTGATATATTTGCTTGATATGGGTTATTACAAAACTCTAGTTTGTAAAAAATGCAGTATCTGTAAAGTATAATTAAGACAAATGCAACAAAACAAGCCATGCCTATATTTCTCAGAAAAGTTTACATATCTTATCACTCTACGGACACACTTCCATCATACTACAGTAATTGCTTTTACCAAGGTCATCTAATTGTCAACTAAAAAAAAGTGTATTTTTATTATTTAAGGTGGTAACCATACTTTATCTTGAAATCATCTCCTTTTATTTATTCCACTTTCTCTACCTAGAGTGCTTTTCTACCCTAATGTTCTTTTGCTTCTACCAATAATATACTCAAAAACTTTAGTTACACAATTTGTCACTCTAATGGGTTTGTGTGATAACTAGACAGAGCCAGAGGAAATGGAGATGGAGAACATTTACATAGGCTTATTCTACACCTGCGAGGTATTTTATGCACTTCAAGAGCTGGAGTCTACAAAGTGTGTGGAGTGCCCATAAGACATGAGTAAACATGCACTGGTTTGGACAGAAACATGTGTGTGTGTTTGTGTTAATGAGAACAAGCACAATTTTTATTTGGATAATTCACTGAAATTATTTTTTAAAAAATAATTTTATCTCATCCTTTCAAAATGACCTCTTTTGTATAGTTTTATGATGTACCTAATAGGTAATACCCAGCATATGTAATTCTCTTTAATGAAGGATATGACAGGAAATCTAGAGGTCTATCCACTGATAAACAGCCCAATCAGTGTTAAGAAATCCTCCTCTGTGAGGGTGAAAGAGTGGGGAGACAAGGAAGGAAAGACTTCCTTCCCCCTGGGGGTCAATCACCTCAAAGCAAATATCAAATACCCCTGCATTTTTTTTTTTTTTTTTTTTACTTATTATCAGTTTTAAGTTTACATTTATTTAAACAACCATTTATTTACTGAGGGAACCACTATATGCCTAATAGCTAGTAGAATCTCTGGTGGGATTCATAATACTAGACAACATTATTTGAATATTTGCTCTGTGTATTAACTCATTTAATACTATTAATATTAGTAAGTATTAATATTTGCTCTGTGTATTAACTCAAAATTCTTATGAGGCTGGTTTTATGATTATTAACATTTAAAGACGAAATATATGTGGCAGAGGAAAGTGAAATAACCAGCCCAAAAGTTGCACAGCCAGCCTGCGGTTAGTTGCACAAGGACTGGACTCAGGCAATCTGACTCTAGAACCTTCCTCTTTGCTTGTATAATACTGTTAACATATGATTCATATTTCCTGAACAAAGGAATGAATAAAATTTACTCAAACTGAAAAATTATTTAAATGTCCCAAGTTATAAAAGAAATGAAAGTTTCACTGAAAATCTCACCCTTGCTTTTCTTGAAAATGTGGCAACTTTTCTTCTATCTCATTTCTATTGTCTACATATTTTACAATTTCATCTGATCCTTTTTCTAGTGATTTCCATCTTTGATTCCTCTTCTGTAATAGGTAAAAATAGGTGTTACTTTGCAAATCATGGAAGTTTTAATTTTGTGGATTAAAATTAGTTATGTATCAACAACATAATGTAAATAACAAAGACATTTAAAAATATACCTTTTTTAACATTAAGAATTTACAAATTATTAGTGAGTCTAACATACTATTGCACAGCTACTATTTTTAAGGCGAAATATTAGTGAGTCTAACATACTATTGCACAGCTACTATTTTTAAGGCAAAATATTAATAATGATAATTGTGGATTTTTATCTTGTGTGACAGGTAGAAGGTAGCATTAGTATTAAGCAACAGGAGACACTTCTAAGTGCACAGTTCAAATGATTGTAATAACATTTTATTATTTTTGATGTCAGAAATTTTAAAACTGTAAGTGGTTGTCAATAAGCTGTATCAATTTGAAACAGAGTTTTTTTTTAATTAATGTTCAAGTTCAGTGGCTGTAATTCCTGTACTTAAGATATTTATGTACACTATCATCAGATGTTTGTTATTGTGTTAGTTTTATAAACTATCAACGTGGTAACTGCTTCCCCTGTACGTTCCTATGAAAAAAGTTCTCATAAAAATTTGGTCTTAGGTTTTTATTTTAAAAAATAAGCTCTGTTACAAAGTATTATCTATTCTTATTATTCTTAGATTTATTTTATTTAGATTTACAACAGGACAAATAGAAATACCATATAAAATTCAAGATGGATACAGTACCTCACGAAATGTAAATGGGTGAGAAAGATGGCAGCAACTATCAAAACATTCCTGGCATAAGTGATATTCTATACACTTGGTACACCTAAAAATACAAAAGAACAAGACATATAAGAGAAAAAATGCAATTATTTTGATGGTTTTGGTGAACAATTCCTGCCAAAATTTCCAGGGAACTAGGTAAATAGGACAAAAGCCCAAATTATCTCACCCATGTTAGCTTCCCACTGCTACTGTAACAAATTACAACAAATTTAGCGCTTAAAAACCCAAGTTTATTATTTTATAATTTTGTAGGATAGAAGTCTGACATGGGTCTCAAGGGACTAAAATCCAGGGGTCAGCAGGATCGTATTTGTTTCTGGAGGTTCTACAAGGGATGTGTCTCCTTGCCTTCCCATTTTCTAGAGTTTCTCTACCTTCCCGGGCTCAGCTTGTGACCTCTCACTCTGTCTTCAACGCAGGCAAGGCTTTGTCTGGGCCTTTCTTCCACAGTCATATTTCCCTCTGACTCTCTTTGCCCCCCTGTCCACTTGTAACAACCTTAGTGATTACACTGGGTCCAGACCATCAAGAATATTCTCATTTCAAGGGCAGGCATTCGGCACTCTTAATTACATCTGCAACTGGAATTTCTCTACGGCACGTAACTTACTCTATATGTTCTGAGCATGAGGACGCAGACATATTTGAGGGCATTACTTTGTCTATGCGCATCCATTTGATTTGTTCCCACGGCACCTTAGCTTTCATTTCTTTCTTTCTCTAAATTCCTACAGGATTTATAGCCTATTAGATATTCTATCATTTGATTATCCAGTGTTTCCAATTGTTTCATAAAGAATTGTACTTCGAATACTTCTTGAAAACGGGAATTACATTCCCTCTCTTCCCTCACATAATTTATTCTCAGAGAGAGTGCAGAGCAGTGGGCAGGAAGCAAAACAGTGGAGAATGCCTGCATTTGGAGCAATTCTCAGTGCCACTAGAGCATGCAGACTGCTTAGAGCTGAAGTCAATCCAGGCCTGAAGGACTCAGGAAGAGTTTTTATGCCCCCCAGCCCCGGCGACCTGCTCATCTGCCTAAAGGAATTTAGATAGAGGCCTGGTCCAGAAAGCAAGCTCTCACCAGAGATAGCTACAAGAGTATGGGCTATGTCTGGTGAGCAGGACGGAGCTCCGCAGGGCCTATTTCCTCAGATTCCTTTGTGTTCCATTGTTTCTGCGCGGCATGGCACACGTTTGCTCTTCTCACCTTCCCACAGATTGTCTTCTTTCCCTTTGAAGCCCCAGACCCTTACTCCCTCCTTAGCTCAGGATGGCTTATAAGCCTCAACTGCTTGTCTCTGAAACTTTCATGCCAATGTGAGGCTCCCACATGAACAAATTTTAAATTTTTTTCTGCTATTAATCTATCTTATGCCAGTTAAATTAAGAGACCAACTAAAAGAAGCTAGAAAGGTATAGATGACCTTTTCCTCCTGTGCAAGATGGGGCAAGAAGAATCATCCACAAAGAAAGAAAGAGCAGTCGGAAAGCTCAGAAAAATAAAGGAGCACACGAACAGTAACGAAATACATGCAAGAAAGATTCGAAATTGTCTACTAAAGCCACATACTAATCATCTGAAGAACAGACAATAATGAGGACTGAGAATTTTACACCGTGGCCGCTTCATGCCCTCATCCCCCACAGTAGTTCCTCCCAGTCCTCTCTTTCACGTTAGCTCCTTACTGTTTGGATCCACACCTCTTGAAAACAATGGCTGCTAAAACCAAAGATCAAGTCCTTCCTTCTTCTAGAATTCTATTTAACCAACGTTCCTGACACTAGCTGAACACTCAGCCTCTACAAAAGTTCTCTCCTCTTCCTCAATATAGAAGGCTCCGTCGGAGACTTCTCAGGCCAGTCATTTTCCAGTAAAGACTTTTACTTATAATGATCCAGTTGATTTTATTCTACATGACACATAGAGGAAACAAAGAACACTTCAAAACAGAAAAGTTATCATTTTTTGATAGAAGTGACAAAAAAAGTTTTATGGTTTTATAAGAGGGTTCTGAAAATATATTAACTGGGCTCATCATAATGTATTTCTAGGAAGACTGAAAAAAAGAATATATTTTCTTAACATACAGTTAAGCTAAAATTTTAATTAAAACACAAATTTCCCAAGCATAGCAATAAATGGATGTTTTAGTGTGGCAATTGTGGGAAAATTTGGGGATTACTTACAAAGTAATAAAAATTGTTTTCTCTAATATTTATCTTATTGTTGTTGAGGTACAGGATTAAAGAAAAAAAAACAAGTTATACTCATTGCAATTTCAAGTTTGGGAAACTCGAGTAACTATTCTGTCAATCTAGTCAGTGCCCCTAGCTCAGTCCTAGGAGCATTTGGTAATGACCTCACTGATGGTTCAAGGAAAGAAAAGGTGAGAGGCCTAGAAGCTGAGCACTCTGAATTGGGAAACTCATTTAGGTCTATGTCCAGAGCTTCCGAGACAGGGTGCTACCTTAGACTCTCTAAGACTAGAGAACAAAGCCAGGATCTTTGTGTTAGTGAAGAAAATAAAACAGTCAGAATTTTCGAGGTCCTGGGCTGACATAAATCACCAGCCTGGAAATCCTACATAAGCAGCCATCACTCAAGGCTAACACACTGTCTGCAGAAAGAAGGAGGCAGTCTAAGGGATCAGTACCCTAATGCTCCAAGTTTCCTGAAGTTAAAAAAAAAAAAAATTAGAACACATGTTTATAATTTTACTGATGACACTTACTTATAACATTTCCCTTCAACTGGAAACTGTTTGCAGTTATTACAGGGAATTCCAAGGTGTTTGTCCAGCCGCTCTTTCTCAGCTGCAGTCACAAGTTTGCTAGAGTTTCTGAATTCTTCTAAAATAAGTTTTAATGGTGCAAACTCTTTCCTACACAGAGGACATTTCAACATAGAAGTGTCTGAAATCATATCCTGATAATTAGCTAGGATCTTCATGCATTTTATATGAATGCTATTGCCACAGCCAAACCTGGTTGAAATAAAATTTGACATTTGTATACATCAAAATTATATTTATATAAATATAACTTTCTATGCTACCACCTTCATTTCCCATAAAAACAGATTCTGAACTGATTTTCCAGACATAGCTTGATTATACACATCAACACTATCTTACCTACCTAATCTATTATCTTTAATTAATACATTAGAATTCCTAACAAATTGTCTCTCATTCCAATGAAATGGTGGTTTAAACAATTTTGCATCATTAAAATATTTTTCATTTTTTAAAAGATTTTATTTTTTAACTAATCGCTACACCCAGTGTGGGGCTTGAAATCACAACCCTGAGATCAAGAGTTGCATGCTGCATTGACTGAGCCAGCCAAGGGCCCCAATATTACTCATTTTAAAAGTGAGAATAAATATAATCTTAACAAAAGAAAAATTGTAACAATAATTTTTTTTAAATAAAAAGCATCATTGAGAGCAGGGGTGCCATCTCATTTTTCTAGAAATTACACAATATTATGTGGTTGTACCTGGCAAATATCTACTGAGAGAAATAATATTTTGGGAAATAGTTAATAATTTAAAAATATGAAATAGAAGCACCCATATGAAAAACTACATGGATGAAAATTTTGGCCAATAATGAGGAGTAAGAAAATGAAAAATTTAATAAGAAATGGTTGCTCAAATATTCAAGTCCAGTTTTGCAGGGCCTCTAAAAATAGCATGAATACGACACTCTTAATAAGTGTTTGTATATAGGTAAACATTTCAATTACTTAGGGTTAAAGATAGAATTTTGACACACTGAAAAGAATTTTTATAATATTAAAGTACTATCTTTACTCTCAGAAAATTCTTTGTAAACGGTCTAAGCCGTGGTATCTATTCATGAGTATAAAATAAAAATGTGAAATTATCCTACTTTAATAACTTAAAGTGGAAAGAGAAATAAAGCGGAGTTAAGTCTTTATTTTCACCCTTTATAATGTAGCCTAGAAATACTTAGAATAAGAACAGGACCTCTTACAACAGATAGGTTAGGAAACAAAAGGCCACTTAAATATAAATTAAACAATAGGTAAAGCTTTTTGTTGTTTCTCTATCAACATGTCTCATAACAATCAATTACAAACATCTTAAATTACAATTTTTTTCATAAGCTTTAAATACCCAAAGAAAAAAACGTGCCGAAGGCTGGGAAGATGGCAAGATCGGAGAACCCTAAGCTCACCTTGTTCTGACACAATACTGACTTCCACATGACATATAAACACATCAGTGCAATTAACTCAGAAACAACCTGACGACTGGCAGAACGGACTTTTCACAGTTAATCGCAGAGTGAGAGCAACATCAAAAAGTGTAAGAGGAGCAGAGAGACGGTCAGGAACTCAACCCAAGGGGAGACCAACCACCAATGGGAGGGATACCGCAAGCACGGAGAAGCGGAAGCATCAGACCTCACAAGGGGATCCAAGGCCCAGGGAATCAGCATTGGGAAGACAAGTCCACGTAACATTTGGCTTTGAAAACATCACCAGTTTTTACAATCACTGGGGCTTAGCTCCAGGAGAGCCAGAGGGCAAAAGGAAACTGAGTCTCCGCCCTTAATGAGCCAGCATAACACATAACCAAGCTGGGACACAGCATAAAAGCAGTAGTTTGAAAAGCACCTGGGGTATCATGGAGATTTATTTACTAATTTCAGAACATGCCCCAGAGGGACAGGAATCATTAGGAAACTTCTCCAAGAACTAAAGAGCTAATGGGCGCCATTTCTATCCTCCCCCATCCCATAGGCTAGACAGCTGGATGCTTTTTGGAGCCAGTGCAAACTCTCCCCACCTATTTTGCTATCACAGTTGTAAAGTAAAGTAAAGTAAAGACCACATTATCCTGTGGAGCCACACCAACCAACTTGCCCCCTTAGCAAGTGTCCTGAAAAAGTAGCTGTTGGCCTAACCCAGTCTGCAAGCAGTCCTGGCAGGGACCAGCACCACTCCCAAGTGATTCCTACCCTGGGGAGAGGGGAAAATAACGACACACACCAGTGCACACAGTCCCTGTAGCCAAACCTCACAGCTGGCAGCTCAGAGACTGCCCTCCCAATCAGTGCAGTTGCAGCACTGGCACACAGACTGGGGGCAGGCATGAGGTCTGACTTCTGGCCTCAACCACCCATGAAAGCCTCTCAGGGGACAAGGCAGGGAGAGCAGGCTGCATACAGATCAGTGTGATGACAGTCACAACGGGAACTGGAAGTAGGCATGTGTTCTGGTGTCTGGCTCCATATACCAATGAAAGCCTCTCAGGAGACCACACAGGAGAGTGCCCTGTAGCCCAGTGTGCCTGCAGCCCCAACAGACAGGATGAGGACAAGCATCCAGTGTGACCACGAATACGGCCCAACTAAAAGCCTCGTGCTTTCAGATGAATTCAAACTTCAGCAACCAACTTAGATATACACTTATATAGACTTTTATATGCATAAGATGTTATATATGAACCTAATGGCAACCATGCATTTAAAAAAACTACACATGATATAGAAAAAATGAAGGGAAAGGAATCCAAGCATAACACAAAAGGAAGCCATCAAACCACAATGGAAGAGAGCAAGAGAAGAAGAAAGGGACAGAGAACTATGAAAACAACCATAAAACAAGTAACAAAATGGCAATAAGTATATACATATCAATAATTACTTTAAATGTAAATGAAATAAATGTTCCAATAAAAGATGGTGAGTAAATGGATTAACAAAAAAACTCATCTACATGATACCTTCAAGAGACTCACTTCAGACCTAAAGATATACGCAGACTGAAAATGAAGAGATGGAAAACCACTTACCATGCAAATGAAAATGAAAAGAAAGCCAGGGTAGCAATACTTATATTAGACAAAACGGACTTTAAAACAAAGACCGTAACAAGAAAAAAAGGACATTACGTGATGATAAAGGCAACAACCCAACAAAAGGATAGAACAACTGTAAATATTTTTGCTCTCAACATGGAAGCAGTAAATAAAGGAACTCTGGACAGACTTCAAGGAAGAAGCTGACAGTGATACAGTAATAGTAAGGGCCATTAATACCTCACTTACATCACTGGGTTAGTCAGCCAGATGGAAAATCAACAAGGAAATAGTGGATTTCAGTGACACATTGGGCCAGATGGACCTAACAGATATTCAGAACATTCTCTCCAAAAACAATAGAATATACAGTCTTTTCAAGTTCACATGGAACAATGTCCAGAATAGGTTGCATGTGAGGCCACAAACAAGTCGCAATAAATTAAAAAATACTGACATCATATCATGTATGTTTTCTGACTGTAACAGTATGAAATGAGAAATCAAACAGAAGAAAAAATCTGGAGAGAACACAAATAAATGGAGGTTAAATAACATGCTACTAAACATTGAGTGGGTTAACCAAAATATAAAAGAGGAAATAAAAAATGCATGGAGACAAATGAAAATGAAAACACAATGGTCCAAACTCTTTCAGATGAAGCAAAAGCTGATCAAAGAGGGAAATTTTTAACAATACAGACATACCTCAAGAAGCAAGAAAGATCTCAAACAAACTTTATAGTTAAAAGAGCTAGAAAAAGAACAAATCCCAAAGCCAGCAGAAGAAAGGAAATAATAAAGATTAAAGTAGATAGAAATGAAATAGAGACAAAAAAATAAATCAAAACTAAAACAACAAAACCTTCCTCAAACAACAGAATAGATCAATGAAACCAGGAGCTTGTTCTTTGAAAAGATCAAGAAAATTGATAAACTTTTCACCAGACTCATCAAGAAAGAGAGAAAGGACTCAAATAAATAAAATCAGAAATGAAGAAGGAAAAAAAAACAACCAATGGCACAGAAATACAAAGAATTATAAAAGAAAGTTATGAAAAACTGGATACCAACAAATTGGGCAATGTTGAAGGAATGGAAACATTTCTAGAAACATAACACCTTCCAAAACTGAATTTACTTTCAGTAAGAAATAGAAAATTTGAACAGATCAATTACTAGCAAGGAAATTCAATCAGTAATCAAAAAACTCCCAAGAAAAGTCCAGGACCAGATGGCTTCACAAGTTGAATTCTACCAAATATTTAAAGAGGAAATATCTATTCTTCTCAAACTATTCCAAAAATAGAAGAGAAAAGAAAGCTTCCAAATTCATTCTACAAGGCCAGCATCACCCTGACACCAGGTACAGATACTATAAAGAGAGAGAAGTACAGGCCAATCTCTCTGATGAACACAGATGCAAAAATTCTCACCGAAATATTAGCAAACCAAATCAAACAATCTGTTAAAAAATGATTCATCACAACCAAGTTGGGTTTATTCCAGGGATACAAGTGTGGTTTGATATTCATACATCAATCAACATGATATATCACATTAACAAAAGTTAGGACAAAAAAAAACCATCTCAATAGATGCAGAAAAAGATTTGACAAAGTACAACATACATTCATGATAAAAACTAAGAAAAAAAAAGGTTTGAGGGTAACATTTCTCAACATAATAAAGACCATATATGAAAAACCCACACTAAAATCATACTCAATAGTGAAAAACTAAGAGCTCTTCCTCTAAGATCAAGAACAAGACATGGATATCCACTGTCACTATTTTTATTCAGCATTGTACTGAGAGTCCTAGCCACAGCAATCAGGCTAAAAATAAATATATGGCATCCAAATTCGTAAAGAAGTAAAACATTTAGCATTTGCAGATGACATAATATTATATAGAGAGAACCTTACACACTCCACCAAAAAGTACTAGAATAAATAAATTCAGTAAGGTCACAGGATACAAAATCAATATATAGAAATCAGTTCCATTTCTCTGGACTAATGATGAAGTCGCAGGAAGTGAAATTAATAAAACAATACCAGTTATAATTGCATTAAAAGGAACAAAATACTTAGGAATAAATTTAACCAAGGAGGTGAAAGACCTGTACTCTGGAAACGATAAAACCCAGATGAAAGAAATTAAAGATGACATAACAAATGGAAAGATAGTCCACATTCTAGGATCAAAAGAATTAATACTACTAAAATGTCCACACTTCTCAAAGCAGTCTACAGAGTCAATGTAATTTCTATCAGAATACAAACAACATTTTTCACAGAACTGGAACAAATAATCCTAAAATTTGTATGGAACCACAAACGACCTCAAACTGCCAAAGCAAACTTGAGAAAGTAAAAAAATGCTGGAGGTATGATAATTCCAAATGTGAAGATATAAACAAAGCTAAAGTGCTCAGAACGGTGTAATACTGGCACAAAAACACATATAGATGAATAGAACAGAACAGAGAGCCCAAAAGTAAATCCACACTTATATGGTTAATTAATCTAAAACAAAGGAGGCAAGAATATACAATGAGGAAAAAAACAGTTTTTTTTCAATAAACGGTGCTGGGAAATCCAGACAGCTATAGGCAAAAGAATAAAACTGGACCCGTGGGTTAAAGACCTAAATGTGAAACCTGAAACCATAAAAATCCCCAAAGAAAACATGGACAGTAATTTGACTTTATAAAATCATTTTTCTAGACATGTCTCCTCAGGCACGGGAAGCAAATGCAAAATTAAACTATTGGGACTACATAAAAATTAAATGATTTTTGCACAGCAAAGGAAACCATCAACAAAACCAAAAGGCACAACCAACTGAACAGGGGAAGATGTTTCCAAGTGGTATATCAGATAAGGGTTAATATCCAAGATATATAAAAAACTCACACAAGTCAACAACCCCCAAGTAATCTGATTAAAAGTGAGCAGAGGATCTGGATAGACATTTTTCCAAAGCAGTAATAGAGATGGTTGACAGACACACAAAGAGATGGTCAAGATCACAAATCATCAGGGAAATGCACATCAAAACCACAATGAGATACCAGCTGATACCTGTCCGAATATCCGAAACAAACAAACAAACAAACAAACAAAATAAACACAAGAAATAACAGGTGCTGGTGAGGGTGTGGAGAAAAAGGAACCTTCGTGCACACTGGAAATGCCAATTTGTGTAGCCATCCTGGAAAGCAGTATGGAGGTTCTTCAAAAAATTAAATATAGAATTACCTTGACTCTGTAATTCCACTGAAGGTAATTTACTGAAGGAAAACAAAAACATGAATTCAAGAAGATAATGTACCTCTGTGCTTATTGCAGCATATTTACAATACCCAAGTTATGAAAGCAACCCAAGTGTCCGTCAGTAGATGAATGGATAACGAAGCTATGGCAAACACACACACACACACACACAGAATGGAATATGACTCAACCACAGGAAGGAATAAGACCTTGCCATTTGCAACAACATGGATTAAACTAGAGGATACGTTCCTAAGTGAAATAAGTCAGTCAGAGAAAGACAAATACTATATGATTTCAATCATATGTGGAATTTAAGAAACAAAAGAAATGAACAAAGAAAAAAGAAGACAAGCAAATTAACAGATTCTTTGTTCCTAAAAAGATATTTTTTATTTATTTTTGAGAGAGAGAGAGAGGGAGAATGAGTGGGGAGGGAAAAACAGACTCCTGCTGAGCAGCCCCTCCCCCCGCCCCCAACATGGGACTTGATCCCGGGACCCTGGGATCATGACCTGAGCCGAAGGCAGATGCTCAAGCGACTGAGTCATCCAGGTGTCCAAAATACCAGACTCTTAAATATAGAGAGGACACGGGAGGTTGTCGGCGGGAGGTGAGTCGGGGCATGGGCGCAACAGACAAAGGGGATTTAGAATCCACTTATCTTGATGAGTGCTAAATAATGCACAGAATTGTTGGATCATTACAATGTACACCTGAAACTAACATAATGCTAGGTTTTAGTTATACTTCAATAGAAAAGAGGGGAAAAAAATGTCACCTGCAAAACGTGACAGGAAGCTTTTTCTCTAAAAGTCCTTCTTGACAAACTGAGCAGATGTCATCGGAATCAATTTCCTTCTGTTTAATGTAGCCATCGTCTTCAGTACGCACAGTTTCATCAATAGTTTGTTTGGGAGTTTGAACTCGATGTATCCCTCGAAGCAAGTCACTGATTTCTCCTTCCACGAGACCTAACTGCAAAGCAGCTAGTGAAAAATTCCAAAGTATTAAAATTCAGTGGCAAAATTAGAGGTACAGAAAAGTAATAATTTATGCTAAAAGTTAGAATTTTCTTTCAAATATCAGAAAGATAGTTTTGATTGAATTATTATACCTACATTTACCACTTTCTGTATTTTCTCAGAACCAGGAGATCAGGAAAGAGTCATTTATAAAAAGAATGGAAATTATCTTTTTTTCTTGTAACTGAGAAGAGTCAGTGCAAATATTGCATTTTATAAAGGTTTTGCATTAATTATATGATAGTGCTCATCCTTGGATTGGTGTTATAATCATGTCTTACATTTTGATCTGTTCAACTTGTCCATAAAAATATTTTATCAACATATAATCGGAATAAATGGGCATAAAAATATAAAGGGGAAGCAGGGATATTTGAGTAGTTAGTAAAATTAATATTTGTTATGTGAATAATGAATGAATGGATAACAGGAGAGCAAGACTCAATTAATTGTGTCTACTCTCCTGTCTTGGTTTTGTTTGTACAAGAGTGGCTTGGTAGCCACATCTGTCACAGATTTGGTGAGCATTCCTCAGGACAATCTATTATGAGCTATGCAGCTTATAACCTTGGGATGTGCATTCTTTGAATTATGAATTTTCTCTATCTTGCTGTCTTTATAAGAAATTATTTTCTAATACATACAGCATTGATCCTAGATTCTTTATTCTCTGGCCTATCTCAGGTGCTCTTCCTTTTCTCTCTCCTTAACATGTCATAATTCAAATGCCATCTGTTATCAGTGCCCCTGAATTCTACTCATTTTATACATCTATTCATTTTATATAAATAAATTTTTAAAATATTTGCAAGATAATGAAAAGCTTCATTTCTCTGGGAAGTCTCCCAATTAAACACTAAAAATACTGAAAACATCACAGACACATTTCAATACAGAAATCTCTGCTCCATGTATGAGGTGGAATTAACAGGGTAACGTACTCTAATTACCCATTACTTTGGAGGATGAAGGCTATTTGTCACAGAGACAGAGCGACATCTGCACTCTAAAAAAATGGGGAGGAAAACGAAGACCAAAAATTGTGCTTTTGGGAATAAATATTTTCTAGGGCAGCAGAATTACTGAAACATGAAAGTTCATAAGAGGAGCTGGTCATAAACTGTCCAATGTGGTATAACATGAACTGAAAAATGCAAGGGAGAAACAAGCTCCTCTGAGTTAATTTGGAAAAATTAACGTATGAGACCATGAAAGAGTTTTCTTTTACAAAGAAGAGCGAGAGAGCGAACCTCATCAGAAGGCAATGGGAGATGTCCAGTTTCATTAACATCAAAGAAAAGTGAAGTGAAATACAAAGGAGGTATAAACACAGAATATTGTTACTGAATAAGCAGTGACAAATAAATGAAATGTTGTTTCCCTTATGTTATTTCTTTTTGTATTTACAAAAGTTATATGAAGGCATTTTAGATCTTCTAAGGATAAGTCAGATATATGGGAGAATGAAACTGTTCTCTTATTTAAGTTTACTAGGAATAAATAGATTATAATGAATCTTGTATCTGGCATTGTTGCATGTTTTGTATGATGGCCTTTTTTTTCTAAAACTATAGAAATATTATTAACATTTCAAAGTATTTCTTCATATTTTTAAATTATTTTCTTTGGGAACTTATTTTGTTCATGTCTTTCATTATATGGTTAAGTAATAAGATGACCTAAACATGAATGCCAAAGCAAAACTAGCAGAAAATTGATAAATTGCTGAAAGTGCAATCAACAAAAGTATTTTAGTTATTTATTTTTTAAAGATTTACTTCTTTATTTGTCAAAGAGAGAGAGATAGCAAAAGCAGTGGGAAGGGCAGGCAGAGGGAGAAGCGGGAGCGTGATATGGGGCTTCATCCCAGGACCCCGGGATCATGACCTGAGCCGAAGGCAGACGCTTAACTGACTGAGCCACCCAGGAGTCCCAGCAAAAGTATTTTCAAGACCAATTTGGTAATACATGTGGGTGGCAGACATAAAAAATTTTAATACTTTTAATCTAAAATCCAATTACTGAGACTTTAGGCCAAAGATACAATTGGAAGAAAAGACGTCATGTACAAAGAATATAACAAGTAGTTAGAAATAAATTAAATGACTAACAATAGAAGAATGTTAACTAAATTCTGATATACCATATTCAGTGAAATAACGTTAGCCATCGATGACTAATTACAGAGATTACACAGCATTGGGAATGTTTATAAAGTAGCAGTGTGTGGTGAAGGCAGAAGACAGAACTCCCAAGGAGTACTGGGCAGACATAAATACAAACTCAAAAAGGAAGTAAGAAAGCATAAAAGGGTTTTATCTTTGTAGCGAGAATTACAAAAAATGTCCTTAAATGTGGTTATTTTATCTGTATATATTTAATTAAAAAAGGAACAGATGGCATTTACTAGACAAAAAGAAAAAGAGAAAAGGGAGGAGAAGAGCTCAGCTCAAAAAGTCTGGCTTACACTTTGCAACTGTCTGCTGTTAGCAATGAGACTTCTAGAATCTCCATTATAAAAGAAGAGGGGAGTTGAATAAACTAAGTTTCTCTAATACCAACATTTACAAAATGAAGAGGGGAAGTTTCAACTCTTAGTTATTTGTCCCTCAGCTCCCTATTAAAAAGCTAACTATCAAAAAAAAAAAAATAGAACTATTAGGTGATAAACGCAGGTTTGACCTGATATAAAAAACTGATTATCTTTATTATAAAATTCCTGGGTAATCATCTTTGTAAGTAGTCTTCAAAAAAAGTCTCATGTTTTTGATATGCAGGACTAGCATACAAATAATTGTTGCCTGATGTGTTTTAGAAGAATCTAGGAATGCTATTCAAAACACTCTTCCCCCATTACTCCTAACCATCTCCTCCAGTATGTACATACTTTACATAATCTTAATAAATATTTATAGCCTCCTTTAAGTTACTTTAATTTTCATGTATGTTTGCTCTAGCTTTCATTTAAATTATAAATTTTATTGATGTGCAAATAGGATTTTCTCAATGTTGATTAAAACTTCTTTTAAATATAAAAGATATGCAAGATCTTTTAGTAGGAAGTAATTTTTCAAAATTAATGTATAGGTTTAAACATTTAAAGAATTCCCTACTGTAGACTGAGATTTATAAAAAGAACAAAACATGATTTCTGTCTTCAAGATGTACAAAGGATAACACAATACAAGTATTACGCTGGTCCATATGAAATCGCTATTTTTGTAAATTAAAAAATCCATAAATGTTAGTATTCATATGTTTTGATTTATAAAAAGTACCTAGCAGAGGCTCCTGGCTAATACACAGTACAATAACTATTTGCCAAGTTCAGTGGTGTAGAGCTGCACAGTCCAATAAAGTAGCCAGCCATTAGCCACATACTGCTACTAAGCACTTGAAATGTGGCTCATGTGACTGAAAAACTAAATTTTTAATTTTGTTTTATTTAAAGTTGAAAACTGATAATTGATAGTTACTAAAAAATTTGTAAGTATGTTTGTAACAATTCGGGTATCACATGAGTCTTTTTTCCAAATGACTACTTTTTGAAATCTAAATGCAGATAAATTATTTTGGATGAAAACATAGTATCTGAGATGAGATGCTCTGTAAGTATAAAATACACACTAGACTTTGAGGACAGTATAAAAAAATCACATAATTCTTACACTGATAACATGTTGATATGACTATTTTGATGCATTGGATTAACATATTAAAATTAATTTTCCCTGTTTCTTCTTATTTTTGTAGTACAGCTACTAGAAAATTACACATGTGGTTTACATTCCATTCCTGTTGGACAGCACTAGTACAGGAGCTCGTGAAAATGATATGTCAAACAGTGGGGAGATGAAATAAGACTTGGAGAGGACGTGAACATTTGACTTCAGGTGGATATAGATTAAAGAAATAGAAAAGAAAACAATATGTATAATATCATAGAAACTAATCATTGTGTATGAAGGGATTGGGAGAGAAGATGAAGTAGAGAATTAAGTGACATTTCAGAATTTTGTCTCCAATGTGAAGGAGGAAGCAACACAGTGCAGGCAATGAAAAGAAGGGGGCTACGAAGAATGCTACAAAGGGCTTGTGACGATGGACACACGTGAGGACGGAGAGAGGAGAACACTGCTGAGGAGAAGGGAGGATGTCATGTAAGCGGGATTTGTAGAGTGCTAGAGATATGAGGGAAGAAATTAAGAGAGGAAAAATCCAGGAGAACCCATGGTTTCTAGTTTTGGAGACTAAAGAAGGAAAGCTACTGTATGAGGTAGGGAATACAAGATGGGAGCACAAATGGGAAGAAATTTGGTATTTAAAATGCCTGTGGGTCTTGCAAAACTGAGCTGCCCTGAAGTCAGTTGGAGATACTGCTCTGTTGAGAAGATGTTGAAATCACTACTATAGAGGAGGTAACAGCAGCCATAGAAAATGGGGGACATTTCTAAAAGAACGTGTAAAGTGGGAGAAGAGTACAAAAGAAAAATGCACATGGAACAGTAACATTCATTTATTATCTAGTACAACTTTTAAATGTTTATAATTGTATTTATATGATAGTTGGGAGGAATTAAATTTGGCTAAGTAAAACCAATACTCTTAGAACTAAAAAACTGAAAACTGATTATTACTTTCTTTATGAACATTATAAACATTCACTAATAAATTTTAAAATGTTATTGCAATTCTTAGATGGGTCTATGATAGGCCAAATAACCACATGACTACAGGAGCAAGTCCCTAATAACAATTTTTTTTTATAAAATCTACAAATCCAAATGACCTGTAACAAAATTATTTTTCCTTCTAATTCTGAGGACTCCAGAACTTAAAGTTATACAACTATATGCTAGACTCTAAACTCAATTATACTGACATAAAACTATTTTACTCTTAAAAGTATATATTTATAGATTTTTAAATATATCTACATATATATATTTGCATACGAATTTCAGTCAGTAGACCTTTTTTAATGAAATCATGTACCACGTCAATTGTCTATTGATGGGATCTAAATATTACATTTCTTATTTTTCCTGTAATTAAAATCATTTTAAATATAGAAACCACTGTGAATATTTGCTTAGAACGCATGAGGGGAATAATGGCTTCAGAATAACTAGCCATTGTTTCACCCCTTTTTAAATAAAATGCCACTGAATTTGAAATGACATATAAAGTTACATTTTTTAATTAAGGAAGAAAAATGTTCAACTGTCTTAAATGTAACAAAAGGAGCTATATAGCTAGTTGTCAGACTGTCTAGGAAAATAATTTTTTAAATTTAGACTATGTCCAAAGAAAAAAATCACCAAAATTGTTAACTTCAAAAAATAAAAGAAAAAAACACAACTTACATTCATGAGTCCTTGGAAGTTTGAATTTTTTCAACAAGACCCTAATATTCACAGACAGAAAACCAAAATAAAACATTTATTTCTGACATAACTGAAAAATAAATATTTTGTTTTAATCTTAAGACAGGAAGAGCGTTATAAAATTTATAAATAAACTTAATATTCATCAGTTTTCTGTTATAATAGTAGTTAAATGTTAACTATACTGAGATTAAAATAAAAACTCATGCAAAAGATAGTAGTGAAATACATGTTTTAAAGTTAGCATGTGTGAAAAAAGTGTGATAAGTGAAAATAAAAGACATTTATAATAAAGAGATTTGTCAGAGGGAGTCCACGGATTTCTTCAGGACGTGGGGTTGTTCACAGAGACAGGTCAGTGAGGGAACTGAGGCATTCATAGTACTTCCTTTAAGCTGCTCTACAAGTTGCTTACCTCTGAAAATGGAATAATTTTCTGAAGCATACCAAATGACTGTTTTCCTCCATATATGACTTTAATGTGACAATAAAAATACTTTAAATATTGCCAATTCAAATGGAATGACTTTTTTAAAAAGTTAGAAATACATATGAAATTCTTACACAAATATATTAAATACACTCTGTATATTAAATACTTGAATCATATTTCCATTTAGTTTGGTATATATATTTTTATTTTATTTGTTTTTAAAGACTTTATTTATTTATTTGACAGAGAGAGATCACAAGCAGGCATAGAGGCAGGCAGAGAGAGAGGAGGAAGCAGGCTCCCTGCTGAGCAGAGAGCCCAATGTGGGGCTCGATCCCAGGACCCTGGGATCATGACCTGAGCCAAAGGCAGAGGCTTTAACCCACTGAGCCACCCAGGCGCACCTGGTATATATATTTTTAAAAATGAGTTACGTTACATAAAAATGAGAACAGAAAGCCCTTACCCTAAGGAAGCTAGCACTAAAAAAAAAAAAAAAATTTAAAAAAAGAAAAAACCTATTTTAATAAATGTAATTTATTATTTTTAACATAAAACCAAACCACAAGTTTTGAAAGGACCATATTTTGTATCTTCTATGCTAACTACAGCAAACTGTGTTAGCAATGCTGAATAAAAACTGATCAAAAGGAAATAACAAAAACTTGGTAAGTAAAAGCATTGGAAATGATAGATAGGCGTTTAGTTTTTTTTAACCTATAAAAAAAAAGTATTCAAAATGTACAATACAAACTCTTTGCTTAATTTATTTGTTTTACTCTCAAATATCAAACTTTGTATAATAGTATAATTTATGATTTGTTTGTATACAGATGAGTAAAACAAAATGAGTCGAAAGAATGAAAAGAAAGTGGGAAGAATGGAAAGAATTCCAAAGTATTTCTAACCACTAAATGGAAGAGCTTTTTTAAATTTCCATTTTTGGGATTCCCCTACAAATAGGTTCTGACATTAGAGGAAAAATTTCAGATTTGTTGGAAGTAATCTCCAGTGGAGTCCTACTATCTTCAAAGATTCATAGTAACATGCGTGTTGAGAACAAAAATAGCAGATTAAAAGTATATCATAATGAAGAAAATTATAATGAATTTGTTATAAATTTGTATTGCATTTACAAAAACAATGCATCATTAGAAAGAATAAAAATAAAATGTATTTGGAGGTTTATTTTACCTGACAGCAAACAGGAATTCTGTATGAGAACATAATTATCGTTAGTGATGGGAATCGGGGAGGTTTTTCTTTTTCCTCCTAGTTAGATTTCACATTTGTACACAACGAGAGCCTAGGAAGTGACTTTTTTCTTACTAAGAACATTTAACATTTAAGACTGGTGGAGGTGGTGTGTTTCTCAAGTTACACCTTTCTTGGTTTTCAGAGTGAAACAAAACACCGCACGCCGCACCGCAGCCCCGCGGTGCCGCCGCGCCCTCGCCCTCGCCCTCCCCCTCCCCCTCCCGGACGACCCCCTCGTCCTGCCGCACCCGGGACCACAGGCGCCTCCCGCAGCCACTCACCAGCAGATGTGCTTGCAGAGCTCCCCGCCCTCCAGAAACGTGGCACAGTTGCAGACGTGAGGGTTCCCTAAAAACACCTTTAAAGGAAAATGCATCCTTGAGGAGAAACCCTCGGTTAACTTTCAAGCCAGAATAAAATCAATCTACTGGGTCACGGGCGCGAGCGGGATTTCCGGAGCCGCTCAACCGCGGCCTCCGCGGGCTCTTGGTCTCGACAGTGCGCGTTGCCAGTCGGGACTCGGGGCCCCACAGCGGCGCCGCCGACTGGAAATTTCTCCCCCAAAGTCCGCCGTGTCCTGCCGCGGAGCGGCCCACGCTGGGTTTCTGCGGTTTGGTGCGTCTACACCCGCACCACATCGTACGGAGAAGACGGGCTCACCGAGTCTGCACCGGACGGACAGGGAAGCACGACAGGGTTGTCAGAGATGAAGCGACGGGAGGGACAGAGGGGACAGAGGGGACGGACGGCATCTGAAACGGGCCGGGGACTCGCACCCCTCCGGGAAGCGCAGGACGCGGAACGCGCGTTTCCCCTGTCGGCTGCGGAGGTGCGGCGGCGGCGCTGCGAGCGGCGGGAGTGCGGGACGCGGGCACGGGCGGGGGCACGGGCACGGGCGGGGGCACGGGCACGACGCGGACGCGGACACGCCGTCCTCACAGCGAACCGAGCGTTCCGAGCGCGGCCGTGCAAGCGCGCGTGAGCGGGTCTTCCCGGAGCCGAGCGGCCGCCGAGTGCGGACAGCCCGGGTCATGCCGGTGCGCGTCACGGGTGCGGGCAGCTCGTGGGTCTCCTCCGAGTCACGGCGCCGGGACCCCGGGGACCGCCGCCAGCCGTGCGGACCGCGCGTCTCGGCCCCACGCTCTGGAGCTGGAGACGCGTACGACGGAGCTTTACCTGCGGGCGCGGCGTCGGGGCCGGAGCTCGCGCGGGGCGTGCGGGCGGCCCGGGGACTGCGGGGGCGGCCCGGGGGGAGCAGGCGGGGCGGGAGCGGGACGCGGGGCGGGAGCGGGACGCGGGGCGGGAGCGGGACGCGGGGCGGGAGCGGGACGCGAGAGCGGGGCGCAGGCGGGCGCGCTCACTCGGAAGTCCCCGCCGTCCGGCGCGTCCTCCCGCAGCAGGAAGCCGGTGGGGCCGGTCTCCCGCAGCAGGTACATGCGGCTGCTCAGCGCCTGCTCCTGCCGCCCGCGCAGGCGCTCGCTCGCGCGTCTCCGCCTTCCGGGGGCTCCGGGGCCTCGGCGCGGCATCCCGCCCGGCTGCGGCCGAAGGCGGCCCCTCTCCGCGGCGCCCGCCGGTCTCCATAGCAACCGCGTGCGCCGGTCGCCTCGTGACGACGGCGGCGGTTCCCAGTGTCCCGGCGCGCCTTGCGCCAAGCCCGGGCTGGCGTCGTCCCCCGCCGGCCCCGCCCCCCCGACCCCCCGACTCCGCTCCCGACTCGGCTCGCGCCCCGCCCCCCCGCCGACTCCGCCCCCGTCCCCCCGCCGCGGCGCACAGGCCCCTCCCACCCGACTGGCCGGAAGAAGGTCCCGAGGCCGCAGGCGTCGCGTCCCTGCCTCGCGGCCCTTCCGCTCTCCCCGCCGGCCCGGGCCGCTGAGTTCTCCGGGGGGCCGTGGTCTCCCTCCGGGAGCCCGCGGGCAGGTTTCGGGGCCCCGCGACGCACCGGCGCTTCCCAGGGGCTCCGGGTGCGCGGAGGACGGAGGTCGCCCCCGACGGCTCCCGGAGCCCCGCGTCGCGCCCCAGACGGGCCGCGTGCAGGGGCGCGTCTCCGAGCTGCGTCCCGGGTAGGGGTGGGGCCCGGGTGGCCTGTGGGGTCCGCTGACTCGGTCCCCCGAGTCCGCACCCGCCGCGCGGAAGGGACCCTCGGAGACGCGCCGCCGGGCTCCGCCTGTGCGGGAGCGTCGGGGCCGCCGCGGAGCCGGCTCGGGGCGCCGGGCCCAGGACATGGACAGGCCGCGGCCCCGCAGCGCAAGGACGGGCGGGCGGTCCCGTGCGCCGTGTCTCCGGCGAGAGCCGCGGCGGGGCGGTGGCGAGGGCGGGGCGCGCGGAGGAGACGAAGCCGCGGTCAGGGGACGACGAGGGGCCGCGGCGCGTGAGACACGGACAGTCACACGGACACGCACCGCTCGGTCCTGCGTCCCGGGTCCGGACTTGGGCCGTTTCAGGACCACTTTCCCGCCGCGGCGACCGCGACGTGCCGCCGCGAACAGCGTGAGGGACTCGGTGCCACAGTGGCACGTGCGGCGTTGGGGGAACTTCACACTGAAACCAGAGGAAAGTGGGAACCGAAGTCGCTCGCTTCGCTAATTCCTGCACCGGAAAACTCGAGAACGAATCCCAGCACCTCCTGCAGGGCAGGGCGCGCTGGGTTTCGGAGGGCGGCGGGGGCTCAGCTGTCATTCCCTCCCCCCGTGTGTCACCCACGCAAAAAACGCGTCTCCGCGTCATCCGTGCTCTGTGACGCGACTATGACGTGCGCAGTGACTTAAGAATTACCTCAAGGAGTTTCTGGACAAACGTTATGTTTTGCTTATTGTAATCAGATGCGTCGTGTGTAGGTGATAAACGTCATCTTCAGAAAGGTCCCTGTGTAAGACACAAGAGTCTTTATGTAAACTGAATGTGGGCTCATGCACTCCACTTGGGGGGGTGATAAAAGCGGGAATATTCCTACTTCCATGGAAGTTAAAAGAGAAAGCACAGATCGTTAGAATTTCAGTCTAGATGGAAGACATTCGTTTTTAGATCTGTCAGTTAAGACTTTAAGGCATTTTTATAGCCAGGTGACTCTCCCCTATGTTTGCTTCATCTCTTAAGACTGTGTGACATAAGCAACATTCGCAAATACTAAATAGAGGAATTAAATTTCTCCCTCAAGTCTGCTGTGCGCCCTTCCGAGTTTTGCAGCACGTTGTCCGGAGAGGGCGGAAGCACTTAGTAGCTGAAGTCAATCATTGATTAGCTTTGAGTTTTGTGAATTAAGTTTTAGTCCTTTTGGCAATACAATTTAGCCAAAGAAGACAGGAATTAATAAGTTTTATCCATCCATCAATCTTAACAAGACAGGTTAAGATAGAAGAAGTTGGGCCTAGAGTATTAGACCTTGGGATTCTGGAAGAGAATGCTCCGGGGACGGGAGGAGGGACAGAAGTCAGTGGAAGAAGTCAGCTGCTAATCTCGACATGGGCTATTCGTGTAGGGGTGAGGGTGGGAGCATGTGGAGGGACGGTTTAGAACACGGATGGCTTTGGGAAGACTGAAAACACCTAGGGAGAGTGTGTGGCGTCAGGATGTTTCCTTTTGGGATAGTGTCAGAGAGGTGCAGGTTGCTAGGAAACTTCAGCGTTTGGTTTTAGTGTCCCCTCACAGGAAGTGAGCAACATGCAGAGGTGTTAGGGTCCGTGATCAAAGGAACGAGACTGATGCAAAGCGAAAGTCAAGCAAAGCTTTATTTCGCGCCAAGCATTGAAAATCAAACTGACCAGTCAGGGCGTCTCTTAGGAAGAGGTGATGACGATGACCCCGACAAGGCCACTCCCAAGAAGGCTGCTCCCCAGAGGAGGCTACTCCAGACGAGGCTGCTCCCCGGAATGACACCGCTCCGACAAGGCCGCTCCGGACAAGTGCCGCGGTGCTGCGGCGAGGCCGATCACGGCGGTGCCACTTCCAGCGGCGAGGCTGCTGGCAGCGAGGCCGTTTGTGGCAGCACCGCTGCCGACGACTACGACGACCAGGACGACCACAACGCTCCCAACGACCATGACGACGCTGCTGCTCCCGACGACTATTACTCCGACGACTACCCTAACTGCTATCCTAACGGCAGTTCTAACAGCTACTCCTCCTCCTACTCTCCCCCCTCCCAGCCTCACAGACTAGCCTTTATAGAGGTGGTTGAGCCCCGCCCACACACAGGTGGCCAATGAGATTTCAACTCACCATAGTAAATATATGCATGCCCCACTGATTGGATGTCTCCATCCGGTTGGCCCGCCCCTGTATCCAGGGTTTGCAAGTAAGTTCCTCTGTGAGGGGCGGGGTCAACCCAAGCCCACAACCAAAGGGCTCCCTTCTGGCCTACCAAGCCCCTACAGAGGTGTCAGTTGCAGAGAGACAGGTAAATCGATGCTTGTGACATCCTGGTTCTCAAGAATTAAAGACATGCAATGGATACAGAAAGAATGGGCACGAAGGCAAAACACTGGTGTCTGACTAAGGTGGTGCAGAACTCAACAATTTCAAGACGATAGAAGCAGGAGAGCCGAGGACTCCAGTGGTGGGCTTCCACATGACGCTTCTTTAAAAAAAAAAAAAAAAATCAAATAGAGTGAGTCACAACTCAGTGATTACCAAGAGGCAGTAGTTCAGACTGATCCCTGTAGGAGTGACCAGCAAGAATCCAGGGGACATTGTGCAGGTTCAAGATCATCATCTCTTGGGACGCCTGGGTGGCTCAGTTGGTTAAGCGGCTGCCTTCGGCTCAGGTCATGATCCCAGCGTCCTGGGATCGAGTCCCACATCGAGCTCCTCGCTTGGCAGGGAGCCTGCTTCTCCCTCTGCCTCTGCCTGCCTCTCTGCCTGTGCTCACTCTCTCGCTCTCTCTCTCTGACAAATAAATTTAAAAAACTTTAAAAAATTTTATATATAAAAAAAGATCATCATCTTTTGTCATCAGACATATGGTTATGTAAGCTGCACTTTCCTCATACGCTCATATACCTTTCTGGAGAGAAAGAGGGGATGGGTGGAAATCTGAAATGCTAAGCATTTTATCTTTACTAGTGGCTAAGGCAGACTAAACATTCTCCTCAGCTTGACTAAACTTTAGATAGGTTTCTTCCTGACTATAGGTCCCTGACCTCCCTCTTCTTAGAGCGTTTATTCTAGAAAACTTTAAATTATACCTTTTTTTCTGTGCCTTTGAGATGTAAATCCTCTCCCAGACTCTTGTTTTACAAACAGTAGTGTATTTCTGAAGGACCTGGAAACCAACTGTTTGAAAAGCAATCATCAAGAACAAAAGGGGCCCTAACTCCCAGTCTTTGTGGCAGTGTGGAATCTAACTTTGGTGATCACCAGTAAGCAGTCACAGATGGCCCAATCACTTTGACCAACCTCCTTCCTAAAGTCCTCCAGTACTTTTCCACGAGTTGGCTGTAGGCTTCAAAACCCTCCTTTTGTTTCAATGTGGTTGAAGTCAATCTCTCTCTTCCTAACTGCAATCATCTTGAATAAAGTCTTCCTTGACTGTTTAACCCTGTGCAGTGCAATTTTTCTTTGGCAATAGATGCCATTCATCTAAAAAATACTATCAAATCAGACTAAACTTAGAGTTTCCTATTTTTTTTTCTTTCCTGTTATCAAAGGGAGTAGTAGCTAGCAAAGGGGATTGGACCACTTATAGAGAAAACATACTACTTCAGTTCCTTGCACATCCAAGTGTAATATAAATAAAATGTGCAACCTACTGTATGCTTGGGACTTTTAGTTTAAGATATCACACTGAGTAGCTAATGTCAGCTCTCTTCCATCTGAAAAGCCTATGAAAATAATTAAAAAAAAAGTAAAAAGGTTGCAACCTCTGATACTGAAAACAACCAGAGAGGACTAAGGTAGGTAAACTACTAAGAATGACCCCAATGACCTTTGCCCTTGCATAATTCCCTCTCCTGTGAATATGTCATGTTATATGGTAAGAGAGATTTTGCTGATATAATTAAGGTTGCTGTGTCAGTTGACTCTGAGTTAACTCAATGGGAGATAATTTGGGTCATCCTGATCTAAACATACAACTCCTTTAAAAGCACAGTTTTCTCTGGCTGTTGGCAGAAAGAGAGGTCTGAAATGAAGCATAGTTTTCTCGCTGGCATTGAGGATGGAGGAGACCACCTGAAAGGAAGGCTGGGGATCTCTGGAAGAAAAAAGTAGCCTCTGGCTGAGAGCCAGGAGGAAATGGGGGACTTAGACCTACAGCAGTAAGGAATAGGATGTTGCCGCAACCTGAAAAAAGATGAAATCAGAGTCTTCCTTAGAACTTTCAGACAAAAGGATCTCCTGGCGGGCACCTTGACTTCAGTCTTGTAATGCTCTGACCAGAAAACACAGCTGGGCCTGCCTCAACTTCTGACCGACTGAACTGTGACCTAATGAGGGGTGTTGTTTTAAGTCACCATTTGTGGTAATTTTAAAAATATCAATAGAAAATGAATATATGGGGCCATTGGCAAATTCCAACAAACTGCTAGAAGAACAAATATGGATGGAAAGTGCTGGCTGACTATCTCAGGGGGAGTAAGTGAAGTTATGAACATGAAACAGTTTATTCCTTGTTATCTGCCAGCCTTGGGTTGGTCAAGAGAATCACTCTGGCTGGTTCTAAGTATAAAGTAATTTATTATAGGATATAAGTTAGCTTGCAGAATGTTTATTAAGGTCACAGAAATCAAACTTTGATCATATACTAAAGTGAGGCACTCAGGAAAATTATTCATTCATACCCTGAGATTTTTTGCAAGGGAAATAACTCAAGAAGCTGAGAACCAGACATCGATACCTCCACTCTTGTTGCAGAAAACCGAAGAACCTCACAACTGTAATTGCTAGTTGGGCTTCATGGTCTCAAGAGCTTCACTTCTGCCTTTCAGGTCTGGGCAGAAGCTAGCAATGTGTTACAATCTAGAGGCCAAAAGAAAACAAATCTGGGAAATATGGAAAGGTGGCTTTAAAAAAACTGGACAGGTAACAAAATGGCTAAGAGAGGGAGGTTAAAATAGTTTGGCCAGCCAAAAGGAAAAATCAGGGAATCAGAAAGAGATTTTTGGTTTTGAAAATGATTGTCAAATAAAAAAAAAATTCCCACCACTGATGGACTTTACCTTCAAGTGGAGAGACCTTATCAAATGTTAAGTATGATGAATGAATTATAATTATTGCCATACTTAGATATGTGGTTAATAAATTTCAGAACATTAAAGAGAATGAGAAAACTCATTTATAGAATAAAAAATAGGTACAAAGAGACAAAAAGTAGATAAACATCAATGTTTTAATTTGCGTTTATATTTAGCTAAGTAGGACTCAAAAAACTTACCTCCCATACATGATTACTGAGTCTGGGACTAGAGGATATATACCAGAAAAATCAGGGTCATTTTACTTTTATGTTTATTATTCTTCTTTGTTTAATTTCATGTTTAAATTATTCCTATTAGTCAACACCTCTCCTTTTATGATATAACTTCTGTTTTCTTTATTCAGTTGATTCATTCCTTGATTGGTTTGAATAATTTCTTGAATACTTTTTGCAGGAAGAGAACGTGAGTTATATACTTTATGTAATCCTGAATAACCTAAATTGGCCAAAAACAGCTTTCACAGGTACATCGCAATTTGGCTCACTATAAAATACTTGGATAAAAATCTTTCTCCTCTAACCCTAAAAATATTGCTATATATTTTACAGGTGATCCATGATATAGAAGATGTAACTCTGAGGCCAGTCTAATTTTTAATTCTTTATGTAGTAGGAACATTTAAAACAAATCTTTGTAATTAACACTTCCACGAGGGTCATTTCATGAGTTTTCCATTTCTATGTGCTCATGAGTTTTCCAGTTATCCTCTTCTTACTGATTTTTAGTTTCATGCTTTTGTGTTCAGAGAAGATACTCAGTATGATTTTAATCTTCTTGAATTTTCTGAGACTTGTTTTGTGGCCTAACTTATTCTAGAAACATGGCTTAATATCCTAGAAAACAGGCCTGACATCCTAGGAATGTGCGCTTGAGAAGAATGCGTGTTACACTGTTGTTGATGGCATGTTCTGGGTATATCAGATCCGTTTGGTCACCGGTGTTGTTCAAATCTGCTGTTTCCTAATTGATTCTCTGGATGAGCTGTCCATTGTTGAGACTGGGGTATTAAAGTCCCCAACTATTACTGTACTGTTAGTTATTTCTCCTTTTAGCTCTGTTAATTTTGACTTATTCATTTAGGTGTTCTGATGTTGGGGACATAAATATTTAGTTGTTACACCTCTTTGATGTATTCACCCACTTATCATTATATAATGACTTCTGTAATTGACTGAAGTCCATTTTATCTGATATAAACATAGTTACCCCAGACTTTTTAAAATTACCATTTGCCTAAAGTGCGTTTTTCCATCTTTCACTCTCAATTTATACATCTTTAAGGCTAATGTGAGTTTCTCTTTTCTTTTCATTTTTTATTTTTTTATTTTTATTTATTTTGTTTAGTAAACAGAGGGCTTGAGCTCATGACCCTGACATCAAGACCTGAGCTAAGATCAAGAATCAGATGCTAAACTGAATGAGCCATCCGCCCCTAAAATGAGTTTCATAAAGACAGTATATTGTTGGATTTTCTTTTTATCCGTTCAGCAATTCTCTATCTTTTATTTGGAGAATTTGATTTCTGTATTTAATTATTGAAAGGTAAGAAGTTACTATTGCCATTTTGCTAATTGTTTTCTGGTTGTTGGTTTGTTTTTTTTTTAAAGATTTTATTTATTTATTTGACGGAGAGAGATCACAAGTAGGCAGAGAGGTGGGGGGGGGGGCAGAGAGCCCGATGTGGGACTGGATCCCAGGACCCTGAGATCATGACCCGAGAGGAAGGCAGTGGCCCAAACCACTGAGCCACCCAGGTGCCCTTTTCTGGTTGTTTTGTAGATCTGTTTTTCTCTGTTTCTTATCCTCCTGTCTTTTTGTGTGTGTTTTGGTTTCTTTTGTTATTAGTATACTTTGATTTCCTTACCGTGTTCTTTTGTGTAATAACTACAGGATTTTTTTCTTGTGGTTAATAAGGCCTACAGAGCATATCTTAAACTTATAGCTGCCTATTTTTAAACTGATAACTTCAATAGAATTTGTGAATTTTGTATTTTTACTTCTCCCCCTCACATTTTAGGTTATTGCTGTTACAATTTATGTTTTTATTGTGTAACTAATAACAGATTTTTGTAGTTATGGTTTGTTTACTTGTTAAACTAGAATTGTAAATGAATTATGCATCAGAATTACCATATTGCAGAAGCTATGTTTATATATTTGCTAATAGATTATTATTTATGCTACCTTTTTGAGTTTTTATGATATTAATTAGAATTCTTTTACTTACCACTCGAAGAACTATCTTCAACATTTCTTGTAAGACAGAGTCTGGTGGTAATGAACTCTCTCAGTATTTGTTCAAGCAAGTATTTATCTCTCATTTCTGAAGGACAGCTTTCCTAGGGTTAGAATTCTTGGTTGAGTTATTTTCTTCCAGTATTTTGAATATGTTATCCTATTCTCTCCTGCCCTGAAAATTTTCTGTTGAGAAATCCACTAGTCTTATGAGGGTTTTTCTTGTACAGAGCTTTTTGCTTTTCTCTTGCTGCTCTTAGAATTCTTTCTTTGAATTTTGGCAATGTGATTACAATGTATCCAAAGTTAGCCCTATCTGATTCAAGCTATTTGAGGTCTTTTGGGCCTCAGGGCTGTGGATGTCCATTTCTCTCTCTAGGTTCAAAAAGTTTTCAGCCATTAATGCTTTAAATATATCATCTCTGTCCCTTTCCCAGTTCTCCTGGAATTCCAATAATGCAAATATTGTTTCCCATAATTTCCACAGGGTTTCTTTACTCTTTTTAATCCTTCTTTGCTTCTCTGTGTAATTTCTAATGTCCTGTCCTCCAGATAGTTGATTCTTTCTTCTCTATGTTGAATCTACTTTTTAAATTCTCTGTTGAATTCTTCTGTTCCATTCTTTTTTTAACTATTTTTCAACTATCGGATTTGTTTGTTTGTTTGTTTTACTTCCTTACTTCTATTTCCTTGTATTTCTCTTTTTGTTCATGCATTGTTTTCCTAAATTCATTTAGTTGTCGGTTTACATTTATATATACACTGAACTTCTTTAGGAGCATTATTCTAAATTTTTCATCTGACAGTTCATAGATTTCCATTTTTTTTAAGGTCAGTTGTTGGAGCTTTATTAGTTTCCTTTGGTGGTGCCACATTTACCTGATGTATTTGTGATCCTTGATTCATTATGTTAGTGTCTGTATTTGAGTAATCAGGCTCTTCTCCCAAACTTTACAGGTTTTGATAGAGATAGTTTTGATAGAGATAGTCCTTCACCAGTCGGTTCAGTTTGGGTTTCCAGGTATGTTTATTGATAACCTCCTTGAGGAGGTGGGGCCAGCTATTATGGAATGTTTTGGGGGCGAGGCAACTGTTTGAGTTCTGAGAACATGGATGTGTTAGGTGTGCCACTGGTTCCACAGTTGGAAAGGACTGCTGGCTTGTTTGCCTTCCTAGGTGAGGCTGAAGAATGGGCTCTGGTTGCCTGGATTCTCTGGTCAGGGTTACTAGATGATCGGGACTAAGTATTCAGTGGTAGATTGGGCTATGAGTTATCCTCTCTGCCTGGCAGGGCAGTAGGACAGGACCCAAGGCCTATATAGATAGATCATTGTTTGTGGGTCTGAATTAGGCCAGAGTATGCACTAAATTCCCTGGTCAGGTGAGGCCACTAGTTCTGCTCTGCACATAGGGGAACCCAGGGGCTTTACACTGTTTGAGCTTCCTGTGTGCTGGGTTCTGTGGTCAAACAGCCTGAAGGCTGTGTTCAGTAATGAGTGGGGCTATTAATTAGATTCCATGCCCAGGTGCAGTGGGAGAAGCAGTTCTATAGCTACTAAGGCTCTTTGTTCCCTTAACTCAAGCTAACCTGCACCACAAATTCTGTATTGAACAGAGCCACCCTCTTTGTTTTGCAGACTACTGGCTCTGCCTACATGCCTTTCAGCTCCAGGAGTTTTCTCTGGCCTTTCCAGTCAGATGGGGCCAAAAGACCGTTTCCACAGCAGGTGGAGCAATGTCTCAGTTCCCTTGTTTGGATGGGCAGGGGAGGAGCTACTCCAGGCTCCAGGCTCTTTAATTTCTCAGACAGCCTCTTCACGTGGGGTGGTAGGGCAAGAACTACCCTCAGCCTTGGCCATTAGTCAATCCCCCTGCCTATGCAGAGCATGGAAATGCTCCATACCCAGTACTGGGTGATCAACTCTGCCTGCCTGCCCATTTGCCTGCCTACATGCATCTTGGCTCAAGCACTTCTGGGCTGCACTGCTTCCAAGAGTTGTCACCAGCCTTTCTGGGTGGGTAGGACTGGAAGACACTCTCCACTTAGGGTTGGGCTGTGATTCTGCTTCTTGCCTGGGTGTGGGTGGGCAAACTGGGCTCTAGAGTTTGCAAAACCGCCTCTGAATCTGACAGATTAGTGTGCCCAACTTGGTTCTGCAGATGAGCAATACCTCTGGTTGGGATCAGTACTTGGGCAATGCAGATATGAACTCAGTGAACCAAGACTGCAGACTGGTTGTTGCAAGCCCCTCCCCCTTCCTCTGTCACAGGCAGATTCCCATTGGTTGAGCAGATTGCCTGTAATCCCCATGGTGTGAAATCAGAGCTCCCGCAGTACAATATACAATGCTAGGGGTTCCTGGGTTCACTCTTCCCACCAGGGGAACGGAGGCTTAAGTGGAGACTGCTCCATGTGGTGCTGTGCTGGCCAGAGGGAGGAGCACTGTGATCAACCTGTCGCTGCTTTTCTGATCCCTCTAAAGTAATGTATGTTGGTCTCTGGGGTGCAGGGGAGCTTCAGCTTCACCCCTGTGTTCCAGGATTCTCTCAGTGGTGTCTTGTTTTTGAAGAGTTGTGAGCTTTATTTCTTATGAGGGGGAGTGAAGTCAGGAACAACCTATGTTGCCATCTGGTCTGTGAAAGCTTTTCATATTTTCCCTCGTCATCCTACTGGACTTAAAAATTATGTCATTGGATATTTATTTCACAATGCTTTAGAATTCTAGTTATTTTGTTATTTCTGCCAAATTTTCATAAAATTTTGTCTCTGCCACGTCTCCTTTGATTGCAGACATCACACTTTCTTTTTATTTCTTTTTTTAAAATAAAACCATGAGAGCATGTTTTAGTGAATTTTACCAAGCATTAAAACAGATACTGCTATTTATACTTTCTTTTTTATTTTATTTATTTTTTTAAAAGATTTTACTTATTTACTTGACAGAGAGAGATCACAAGTAGGCAGAGAGGCCGGCAGAGAGAGAGGAGGAAGCAGGCTTCCCGTTGAGCAGGGAGCCCGCAATGCGGGGCTCAATCCCAGGACCCTGAGGTCATGACTGAGCTGAAGCGAGAGGTTTAATTCACTGAGCCTCCCAGATGCCCCTATATTTTTTTTAAAAGCGTGTTTTCTGCCTGCCTCTTGAAAGGTGTGCCTTTTTAATTGTTCTTACAGAATCTTTTCTAAGTTAACTTCTTTTTATTCATCCTTGATAGAGGTAATTTCTTATAGTCTTAGTATTGGCCTAGAGCAGGGGACACAGATGGAGTCTTGTTTTGCCTCAATATCTACTTGGATTTGTTAGAATCCTCCTGTTAACATTTTAGGCCAGTGGGACGGCCTGTGGTGCACTGATCCAGGAATAGCTAAGGAAGAAGCTAAGACTGTGGTCAGTACCACTTGGCACTTCTCTCTGTGAGGTTTTTGTTTCTTTTTTTTTTCCCCTCGTGTTTTCTGAAACAACTTGTAGAAGCTTTACGCAGTATGGCCCTAGCTTCTTTCTAAGTTTGTGCCCCATGCCATCAAAGAACCTAGATATTAAAGGAAGAAACTCCATTTTAATGCCACTAGGAATTCATTTTGTGAGCTTTCTTTTTCTGGTCTCCTGAAACAGCTGGTCTTGAAATCATTTTGTTCTTCCTACTATTGCTACAGCTCACAAAGTTAGGGTTAGAGCCATTGATTTTCATAGACTAGTTCCTTGGTTAGCAGTGTAGTCTACATGCTGTATCTCCTTCATTCCTCTGGTACAGTTCTCTGCAAAGAGTGCAGATCAGTGTTCCAGATTTTCTTTTACCTTTTTGCATTTACTTAATCTTTATGTTATAAAGGAGTCAAAAAGTGTCAGATACCTTTGTTTTAGTTGCTAATTGCATCTGGCAGTGAGTCTAAGGAGAGGTTCTTAGAACACTAAGAAGGAATACTTTTTAAAGGCACACATGTGGAAAGGCATCACTTTGATCTATGTCATTCTGGAGGGCTTGATGCCTTAGAGAGGCAGACTGGCTCCTTGTAAGAAGAACGTTGGACAATTACAGCTGTCCAAAAATGAAGTGGGTCTTTTATCATGTTTGAAGAGTCCCATCACAGAAAACAATTAAAGGCATACTGAATTGACATATTCTGGGAATACTGCAGAAGGTTTTCTTGCAGAAGTGAAAGATTATCCTAAAGATCCTCTAAGGGACATTTTTGCTTTCTTAGAGTCTATAATGATCAGATTAATGTTGTTTTAAAGCTTATTTGAACTAGTTTCCTCTCACTGTTCACTTGCTTACAGAAACCATGTCTAACTTAAGATTTATTATACAATTTTCAGTGGTATTCATGAATCTTTCCTATAAATATGAGAATGGAAATATTACTTTAGTTGTCATACTAAAAGAAAACCAACATGAAAATATTTTGAGAGCTCTCTAAACATATACACAGCTTTGAATATTTGATGTATAAATATAAGTAATTAATTCATGGGAGAATATTTGTGGGAACTTCATGGGCTGTAATATTACCAGGTTAAATATTTGACATTAGGGTCTATGTAAAAAAAAATTAATATTTTAAGAGTGTCTTTTTTGTCTTAATTGTTTCATTCTTGACTTGGAAAATACGTTTAGTCTGTCTCCTTCTTTACCCTCCAGATGGTACTTTTTCTGATGTCATGTTGGCACTGTTCTTAACAGGCACTGAACTCACTGGACTCAGCTGGTCTGTGAGTTGAGTTTATTATTGGAAATTGCCTTTGTAACAAATGAAAATACCTAATACTCTTAAAGTAAAGCCTTAAGAATATTATAAATAGAAAAATATTACATTTCTAAGCAGAATGAATGAAAATGTGATGTGTGTGTGTGTGTGTGTGTGTGTATGTGTGTGTGTTTTCATAGTCAGGAAAAAAAAAAGGTGCTTTGACCTAAACCATATGGGAAACCCCAGTGTGAGATGGTGCCTGCAGCAAACAGTCATGTGAATACTGTCCCCTCTTTCAATGCCCAAAAGTAGTTTCCTGAACGTCACTGTATTGTTTTAGATATCTTTAGGCAATATTGGCATAAGTAAGTAAGGCAAAAAAAAAAAAAAAAAAAAAAAAAAAGGGAAGGGTTTACTGCACATGCATGTCTGGCCCCCAGTGATTCTCCTGTTTAGAGTACCCAGTGAATGGGGGGCAGCATGCATCAATGTGCCCCTGTTTAGAGCTATCTGGACAGAAGTGGACAGTGCATTCAACAAGGGTGCATAGACAAGTCTGACTTAGTGGCCTGGCTCATGAAGATAATCTAGGCTTTCCTCTTTTGAAACTGAGCTAATACTCAAAGGGAAGCTTCTGGAGATGATCGTAATAAGCAGATGTGTAAGATGCTGCATAGTCACACTAATGGCAGAGTGCTAGAGTAAAGCTCTGTGGACTCTTGATGCCACAGTCTTGGGAGCTACTATGAATCTAAAAAATCAGCCCTAACCTCACAGAAGACCATCCCTATTATAGTCCCTCCTTCCAAATTATTGTCATTCCCCACTCACTCTTGTTAAAGTAGTTAAACAAGGAGGCCATTAACTAAATCAAAACCTAAGGCAGAGTCAATGCACTCAAATCTGAGAAAAAAAAACTCTAGAACAACGAACCACTGCTAACAAAGCTTTCCCAAATAAGGTAATTATTTAAGCTATAGCCAATCAAATAATTTCCTTGCTTTGCTGTGTCTTCTCTATAAAATCTTTTCTCCTAGCTCCCCTAGGCAGAGCACTCCTAAATACCTCTGGTTTGGTGCTGCCTGATTCAAATCAATGTATACTCGAATAAACTCTTGAAAATTTTGATGTGCCTTGCTTCACTTTATAATACTCACTACAATAAATCCTCTTCCTTGAATTAGCTTCAGTGAGTCTCTGCTTTGTGTGTGTGCATGTGTGTGTGTGTGTGTGTGTATGTGTGTGTGTGACCAGATGAGTAACTAAAAGGAGGTTCTGCATTAACTTTATGGTTGAGTAGATATTAAAAAAAAATGATGGGTCTCACTTATGGAATCAAAATGTCTTAGAAATCAGTGGGATTTGGATGATAATGGGAAGACCCAATACAAGTCTCAACATGCTGGGATAGGTAACACAGAAGAAAGACTAGGTTGGGCAAGAATATTTTGAGTCTAGGTTTAAATGTGTTAAGACTGTGGTGCCTGTTGGACTTTTAATAGAGATACATACTTAATAGCAGGATATATCGGTCTAGACTTGTCCTAATGCAATGTCCTCCCCCCCCCTTTCATAGCCTTAGTTGCTATGAAATTTCTTTTATATTGAATTATTTATAATTAAGAATTTTGATAATGCTTTAACTGGTAAATTGACATACTTAGAGACATCAAACTAATATAGCATCATACTATTAATAATTAATGTTTAAGTCTTTTAAAATAACTTCATTATTGTTATTTTTGCCTTCTGCACTTTGATCATAGAATTGCAATTCATACAACTTGAATATTTCATTCAATTGATAGTATGTTTCTTACTTTAAGTTAATAAAGTATGGTGCTTTTTTTATGCACCAGTCGATTGTGCATTTTTTTAAATTTAGTATGAGCTAGTTGTTAAAAGGCTGAGAAATTATGAGCTAGCAATAAAATTGTGTTTCTGGAGGCACAAACTTGAGGAATCAAATATAAACTTATAACATCCCCATGATAATTTGGTGATTGAAGTGGACAGTTGGACTCTAGATATCATTTTTGGTTCTGTTGCATTAAAACACTTATAAACCCATATCTGTATTATATTTGGGCTTTTCTTCTTAGTGACCTAAGTCGTAAAGAAAATCTCTTAACTGTATAGAGATACAAGTTTGCTGCTTGGTGAATTAAAGATACAAATAGAATTACCTTCCCAAACTCCACTGGGCTATATAGTAAGGGAACATTTTAAAAGGCATGAATTCACAAATAAAAAAGATCAAAGTGGAGACAACATAATTTTGGAAAGTGAAATGACCAATGAGTGGCAGACATTGTTGAAAACTGGTAAAAGCTGTATACTGAGCTTGGGTTGTAAAGGGTGAGAATTAGTCCAGTTTACCTTGAAGAATTGCAAACGAGACTGAAGGGCTCAACTACTTCTGGAGTTGGAAGGTGCAATGGGATGATACTCTAAAAATTAAAAAAAAAAAAAAAAAGATTGAACCTGCCAAGAAGGGAGTTATATCCCCAGTTCCACTTCCTCTTTTTGAACACTCAGGTAACTGCCTCCATCCAGGTAAATCAGCACAAATTTAGTCTCTGGAGGAGGTGACACAGAGGGCTGTACACTGAGGAACCCTGTGGATAATCAAGGATGTTTACATCATACTGAAAACAGGTATTAAGTAAATATATGCATATTAGAGACTGAATCCCAGTGCTTTACTCCATCCACAACTAGATCCCTGGTTGTCAAGCATTTACTTTTGAAGAAGGAAAAAAGAATGAATCTTCTCTAGGGAAGCTGCCCAGCCCTAGATGAAAGATCTAATACAATGCAATGCAATGCAATATAGATACAATGCAATACAATACAATGCAGATACAATACAAGACAATACAGAAACAATACAATAAATACGGATACAATACAGATACAATGCAATGCAATACAATACAATACAATACAGATACAATACAATACAGACACAGATACAATACAATACAATAAAATACAATTACAATACAGATACAATACAATACAATGCAATGCAATACAATACAGTCTTCCCTATGACATGACAAGACCTGGCAAGATCACTTGTAGTGACAGAGTCAACGAACCCCACCTGCATACTCAGAGTTTTGAACTAGGGTTTTCCATCACCCACTCTTAATGAACTGGTAAATATGAACACAAAATAGGAAACCTAAGGGAGGCCTTTAACATAAAAACAGAAATCAAATAGCCAAAAGCAAAAAAATTTGAGGGAGAAGCAGAGACTCTGCAGGGAGAAGAAAACATAAAACATTTTGCATAACCTTTTTAGAGAGTTAAGTCTATCAAAATAATAAAAAAAGAAAAAGCTACAATAAAGAAATAGTAAGAAGAATAAAAAGAGCTTTTAGTAATTTTAAATAAGACAGAAGAAAACTCAAGAGGATTTTAAGAGCAGAAGTCTCTCCCCAAATGAAACAAACATAGTAAAAACAACAACAACAAAACACCAAAAACAAAACCCAAGTCACCACTGTAGGGGCTTGGTTGGCCAGAGGGAGCCATTTGGTTGTGGGCTTGGGTTGACCCCGCCCCTTCCAGAGGAACTTACTTGCAAAGCCTGGATACAGGGGCGGGCCAACCGGATGGAGACATCCAATCAGTGGGGTGTGCATATATATACTATGGTGAGTTGAAATCTCATTGGCCACCTGTGTGTGGGCGGGGCTCAACCACCTCTATAAAGGTTAGTCTGTGAGGCTGGGAGGGGAGAGAGTAGTAGGAGGAGTAGCCATTAGCATAGCCGTTAGAATAGCCGTTAGGGTAGTCGTCGGGAGCAGCGTCGTCATGGTCGTTGGGAGCGTCGTGGTCGTCCTGGTCGTCGTAGTCGCCACAAGTGGCCTCACTACCCTGAGCTGCAGCACCGCCATGAGCGGCCTCGCCACCAGCAGCCGTGGTACTGCCGTGAGTGTCCTCACCACCAGGGGCCGCGGCACCGCCTGCAAACGGCCTCACCGCCCAAGCCGTGGTGCCACTGCGAGTGTCCTCGCCGCCAGCAGCTGCGGCACCGCCGTGAGCGGCCTCTCCGCCCCGAGCCAGGGCACCGCCGCAAGCGGCCTCACTGCCCTGAACCGGGGCACCTCGTCCTGAGCGGCTTCGTCAGGAGCGGCCTGGTCAAGAGTGACCTCGTCCAGAGTGGCCTCATCCGGAGTGGCCTCGTCTTGGGAGTGACCTTGTCAGGGCCGTCGTCATCGCCTCTTCGTAAGAGATGACCCCGACTGGTCAGTTTGATTTTCAATGCTTGGCGTGAAATAAAGCTTTGCTTGACTTTCGCTTTGCATCAGTCTCGTTCCTTTGATCACGGAACCTAACATTGGGGGCTCGTCTGGGATCAAACGACGAGAACCGAGCCAGCATCGGAATTTCTGGGAAAAGCCTCCGGAGGTATTGGGATCTTGTCTGTCTGTGTGGTTGTGGAGCTCCAAGGTATAGCCCACCGGGGAGAAGCTGGACGCGGCCATGCTCCCCGGGGCTGGAGTGCATGTGGGGACGCCCCATCCCTCTGCTGGTAGATCGACAGGGGGTTCGAGTCCCACTGGGCGGTCCGGGGGTTCAAGTCCCCCTAGATGGTCAGGGGGTTCGAGTACCCCTAGGCAGTCACCGGGGTTCGAGTCCCCGTAGGCGATCGCCAGGGAGTTCGAGTCCCCCTAGGCGGCCACCGGGGGTTCGAGTACCCCTAGGCAGCCACCGGGGGTTCGAGTATCCCTAGACAGTCAGGGGATCGCCAGGGGGTTCGAGTCCCCCTGGGCGGTCAGGGGTCTGCCGGGGGGTTCGAGTCCCCCTGGGTGGCAGGGATGGGGGGTTTGAGTCCCCCTAGATAGTCAGCGGGGACTGAGAAAATCCCTACCGGTGGCAGGTTCTGGGCAAGGACCACTGGGTCTGTGGTTGTCTTTCTGTTGTCTTTTTGTTGTCTGTTGTGTTGCTGTGTTTGAAGGAATGGGGCAAGCAGAGAGTAAGGGGACTCTGACTTTCGTCTCTCCGTTCATCATAATAGATGTGGGGCTTCCCCCTCACGCATTTCGTGTGTTAAGGGCTATATCTGGAGCCAACTGGGGTTAGTCTAACTTGGGACAGAGACTTTAAGGAATATTCCCAAGCAGCTGCCGAAACTCCCTTTGTTTCGGGGAATTCCTTGCCTTCTCTGGCCTGATGTGGACTGCCTAGCCCCTTCCCCTTGCTGGCAGGAGAGCATAGCATCTTGAAGTGGAATGGGCCCAGGTGGAATGTGAAATCTGTTAGCAGGGGGATGACTGAACTGATGGTTAATTGTCTGCCTCAGGGTTTTAATGGGTAATTGTTAAAGTGGTTTTCAGTCTCTTTGGCAACCTGAAGCTTTGAAGTTTTGCTTGGATGACAAATGGGATGAAATGCTAGGGCACTGGTTGCTGGAACTTGGTTTGTGCTTTTAAAATCTGTTGGTAAACACGTTTTGTGCTTAACTGCTGTTGCAACAGTTCATAATTGGTTAATATTTAGTCTTCACTAGAGACTGAGATGTTTCTAAGAAAATGTAAATGATTTTCTCTTTCCCCGCCCAGAATTGTAAATGAGATCTCTTTGACTCATAAGGCTTTTCCTTGATATGCTAAGTTACTCAGGAGGTACTGCTAAATCAATGATAAACCTTGGGTTACATTTGGGTAAATGCTGTAA